>JAQFZA010000763.1:0-13575 GCA_034695115.1 Desoria olivacea | reverse complement strand
TTTCACCTCTTCTTCTCTTCCTTCGAAGAAAACGGCGGGAAAAGTTCACATTTAAATGACCAATAAGAAGTCTGCGCCCTTTGACTTGCGCTGACGGCCTCAAATAAGCGCCTGTCTGTCCTTGGAAAATTTAATCATGTCTTGTTGGATTGAACATTTGTCTACATAGTTGATAACTCCACGGTTATCAACGGATGATTTGATTAGGATTTATTTCATTCAATTTTGAAACCAACAAGATGTTGTTGGCTGTTGCCGAATTCACCTAGTTTCCAGAAATACTTGTATAGAATTTTATGATTTGACCAGAAGCTACTCGAAGTCACGATTCGAAAACGGTCTAGATTATATCCATCACAAGACACGATTCTCGTAGAAGCTATGGAAGGCTTCAACAAAACTTGGATAGACAATTTTATTTATTTGATAAGATGATTTTGATGTATTTTGAAATCATGAAAACCGTTCAAAAAGTTCAAAGGCTAAATGACTGACTTAAAAGTTAGTGTAGCTCAATTACATATTATGATCTATCATTTTCATTATTAGCATATGACTGAACTCTTTATCTTATATAAGGCAGAGATATACTTGAATTTTGACAGTAAAAAGCTTTTATTTCTTTTCAATTTCATCAAATTATTATAAGACAAATTTCAGTTGGTATAAAATGTTGACATATCTAAACAGTAGCAAAGATACCTAGTCATTAATTCTCATAGTGCTAAAAGCTAATGATTGAGAAATGTCCTCGGCCAGGAAGTAAGGGTATTCAGTACTCCGATAGTAAAAATTGAAAGGAGTAGAGCGGAGGGTTCGGTATTTAATTAAAATATTGAAAATAATCTCGAAACCCGTTTCTGAATTTACAGAATATAAAATTCGCTGATAAGTTAATCACAGCTTACGAAGAGTAGGATCTAAGGTTTAAGGACTTGTGTAAAAATGTAAAACTTGTAGCTGTAAATTAAAATTTCTGTATGGTACTTCGTTTGGGCCTTTTCAAGAAGGCGGGCGCAAACGAGATGTCCCTGCAGTTAAAAGTTGAAACAGCACACATGACATGAGTAGACCGTTTCCATATTAAATCGTCGTTACAGGTAGGGTTGCCAACCGGGGAAAAGTCGACTGAGCTTTTCTGGATCCAAAGCTCTTTGAATTAGTAGAGACACGTGACCAGGGACACTCAATATTGAGCCTGAGGAACCACCTTCTTCAATACCGGCTAATTTTTGTCTCAACCTGAGCAACACTCGAGCAGCTGAACTGTTTCGTTCTAAACAAAAGCAAGATAATGGGTATAGTTAACCAGAACACTCAAGTATCACAGCAAAAAATTTAACCAGAAAGCAATTGCGAATTACCTTTAGGAGCATCATCAATCGGATCAGCACTCGTATTTCCATTTGCTCGTTTACTCAAAGGACCTCGACTATTCTCCATAGGCTGTACTTTCTTCATTCGATCAGGCGTCAGTGTCCACATGTATAAAGGATCGTAAAGCAATACTTCTAAAATAGTAAGGATAATTTCGGAATTGTTCCGCAGAACTTCCAATGTCATTTCACAGGACCTAAAAAGCAAGTTAAAACGTTTAAAAAATGTACGAAAATGTCTGTCGAACCAAACGCAGAATTAATTGGTAAGTTGTATACTTTCGAAAAACTCCTTCAACACCCGAAACTCCCATTCCATCTACAACGTCTCTCGTCAATCGGAATGGTATTGTCTCCGGAGTAGGAAGAATACGTCCTTGCTCGAACGCAACCCCTAAATATCAATCAAAACTTTGTATACCGCCGTTTATAGTACCTATAATTGAACTCAAGTAATCACTACAAATTACCTAAATCGATGTGAATAAATTCTGCGGTAGTGTTATCAAGTAAAATATTAAGAACATGTCGATCACCAAGTCCCAATACATAGCCAACCATGGAGTTAGTTGCCACGCTGTATAAAGCAAAACATAATAATACGGGTAGGTAAATAAAGATCATAAATATTAAAAAAGTTTCACATCAAGTACGAAGTATACAAACCTGCGGGTGTAGGCCAGACGCCTTTCGAAAAATGTTCCAGCTTCTTTAAACTTCTCAAAGAAAAAGTGCCGGAAAACGGGTTTGAAATGTTCCATAATAGTCATGAAATTGCCGTATTTTTTGTCATTGTCTCCACAGTCCTTGACATCCTGTGATCCGTAAAAGATAGATAAGTGTTTTGTTTTTAGTGTTTGGTCATTTCATAAAATTGTACAGAATTTTTGTAAACAAGGTTGCCGGCGACACATACCAACATCTTTCGTCGACATTCGTGTGGTAAATAATCGTTCGGTCGGTACTTCTGATGAGCTCCAGTTTCGTTGTTAACCAAATAGTCTCCAAAAGTTTGAGTATTTTCGCACCATTCAAGAATACCACTTCTCTGGGAAAGCGGCACAACTTTATAAGTTCGTACATGAAGTCTCCTGACCTTCGATCTCGTCTCCGCAAGCAGAAGTTTATTCATAACACCAAATACTTGCTGCATCACAGCATCCTGACGAAGGTCGTCTTGTCCCTACGACACATAAATGTATAATTGTAAACTGCCTGCCGCAACAAATGAACACATATAACTCACAGCTAATTGAAATAGTGTACCTTTAGGAGCATATTAAATTTCACACCATTGGTTCCGGTACAACTGATCCGCTTCGGGGAATTTATCCCACCCACAAGGTTGTACGCATAATCAAAAGACACGATTCCTAGAATGTCAATTTTTAAATTTAAAACTTATGAAATTATAACTTTATAACACGAGACATAAGAATGTGCTGGGAGTTTTACCAATAATGTTGTCGTTGTACTCAGCTGCGATAGATACAGGTACTGCAGTAGTAGGAACCGCCACAATCTCTAGAGATTTTAAAGTTCTTAACTGAGCGTTGCTGGGCATATTCACTGTTCCTGAAGCGCTTTTAGATTCATGAAAATTTGCCAACGATATCAATGCCACCCAGAGTTTATCCATTTTCTGGGCCAGCTGCCCTAACTTTCTGTCTTTTTTGATGGATTCTACAAGCTTGGAAGCTGCTTTTACTCGATCCTAAGGATAGTTAAGTCATTTAAAACACAGTAACATGATAAAAACGCTGTCATAGACTTTGTGCATTAGATAAGGTATTAGGTCACGTAATACCTCCAGCTGTTTCTTGCAGGAACTGTTACGAACCATCTCCTGGTCCTTGTGAAGCAGAGCCTGAGTGAGCAGAACTGGCAGTGAATGGTAAGGATGTTGCTGAGCACATTTAACTGTAAAATACTCGAATTTTAATCAATCAATTCTTTAATTAAATCGTCCGTTGTCGGATAATCTTACCAAGAATTGAAATAAGAATGTCCGCCATGCCCTTGGAATTGCCATTCATTCGAGCACTGAGCTGATGTAAGACTACAATGTATTTGTACGACGGCATGGTTTCCTGTTTAAAAATTGCATTTACTATTCGGTCACTTTCAATCTCCCCAGTATCTCCATTTTCCAGCCAGAGAGCAACCTAAAATACGAAACGAATACATGTAGAACAGATAATGTGAATACAAATGTCATTGGCTCATTGAAATCTCATTGTCTTTTTTTACTCACCGCTCTAAATATCAATAAATCTTGATCATTACTATCTTTTAGGCCTCGCAAGTAATGCCTTAATGCCAATATCAAGAACTTATGTCTCTGATCTATTGTAACTTTGATTTCTTCTTCATCTATGTTACTCTGCTTCCTGAGGACTAAAGCCGTTCTCCTGGTGTCGTTATCCTGTGCATTTGAAATTGCAGCAACATCCGTCTTTGCCTAACAAAGATTCAAGATGTGTTAAGAGCCGTAAAATAATGAGTAATTTTGATAAAAACCACCTTCTC
The DNA here is from genome assembly GCA_034695115.1 of Desoria olivacea. Lineage (NCBI taxonomy): Eukaryota > Metazoa > Arthropoda > Collembola > Entomobryomorpha > Isotomidae > Desoria > Desoria olivacea. Next base: position 9,670 of record JAQFZA010000763.1, on the reverse strand, counting down.
CTTCCGATTTATAGTTGTAAAGCGAGCATTGTGATAAGAATATATACATTAGTGACTTTCAGGAGAGCATCGGATTATTGATTAAGCTTACCTTTTCATAATGTGCAATTTTCTCAGTGAAAAAATCTGACTTGACATATTTGGATACATTTTGATATTGTGCGTCTGCATACTTTGCAAGAACAAAGTGAGCTTTGGCGGTGTCGGCTTGGGAAGCTCCACTCCTCTTCTCATAAATTTGACAGGAACGATGTAAGTATTTATCTAAAATGACAGATGGGCGCTCGGACATTGAAATTGATAGCCATTCTCCATACAGTAGTAACATCACTGGGTATAGCTCACAGCCCTCCGGCGAACTTTTTTTGAGTAAACGACCGAGAATATGCCTGATTGATTACAAATAAGTCACAAAATATATCTAACAATCATCTGGGCTGGATTCATGGCAATTTATCCGTTCGACAAAGATATCATTATTACGTACCTGGCTATATCTTGGTCTCCTCTAGCCCAATGATTTTTGGCTACTTCCAAATCTTTCTTGATTATTCTGTCAGAAGTTGCACTAATACATGCTGTACAATTTTCAGCGAATCCAAGTCGCCCGGAATCTCTAGCTTTGGAAAGTAGTTCCAGCATGCAATCATCGTAAGCGTTTTCCAAATCTGGTCTTGGGTGTCTCTGTTCATACGACCGAAGCAGAATGTTTCTTAAATAAAGAATCGGTTCTTGGAATTTAAAGTCCCCAGTGTTGATTCTGTCTTGCAGTTTCCATTTACTTAAGAAATCGTCGACATTTCCATTATCCGAAGTTTCCATATGAAAGAAGTCTTCAACAACCCGAAGCATTTGAAGCTGGCTAAGGAAACCGTACAAGTTCTCCGAGCTTTCAATGCTTGCATGACGTAAGTCCTTAGCTACGCTTGTGTATCCCCGCCGAATATTTTCAATGTGGTTGACAACATCACTAGCAATTCCGGTTTGCACACTTTCGTAAATGTATCTTTGAAGCATTCCATGGCCTTTGCCACTTTGAGACAAGCTGCCATCCTTAACGTAAGTTGCTTTGTCACAATGTAGGTTCCATTTGGAAAGGCGCCATCCACATTCATATTGAATTTCAGCTAATTCCTGATCCAGAACCTTCTCGCGAGTTTCAATTCCTTGTAAGTACGTCCATAGCGTGTTGTACAATCCCATTTCTTTCATTGAACTACCAACTCCACTTTCTATCACAGAATCAGAATCCACTGCGTTTCCATCACAAGCGGAAAGTACTCGATTCCATTGCATTCGCTGCTGAAGGTGTCTAATATTCATCTTACAATCTGAAAAACGAGCAGATCCACAGCCGTACACGGCGTCGGGTTCTCCAACGCTTGTATAAGCTTTCAAAAGCAACTTTTCAAACGATTCCCCCCTATTTCTAGGAAATAAGGTCGTGCCTTGCGAATAAAACGATTCTATTAGGTCTTCATCTCCAAGGTCTTCGATATGACCAGACCCACCCCTTTAAGATAAACGAAATACATTCTATACAAATTCTAAGCCTTCCATAAATGAATAAAAGTTGGGAAAAAAGTACCGAACTAGGTACATATAGGTTTATAGGCAGTATAGGTTTGTTGGTACCGTTGTTACCAACTTACATTTCTAAATCTGTTGCGGCTATTTCCGTGCACAAAATAGACGTCAAAAAAGCCCCACAATGCTGAGCTGCCTTCGCCAACTCGAGATAATTAATCTCAAGCCACAAGTTGTTATCCCAGGGAGTCAACCTGAAAACAGTTCACAAATATTCAAGTACAAACTAGGTATATAGAAACATTACACCATTCTAAGTCCATTCTAGTACTTAAACTCACCGCAGACTGCCTTTAAATTCCTGAGGAGCTTGATGATTTCGAAGGAATTGGACGACTCCCAGAAGGCTCCTAAGTGCCAATTTATTCAAGTAAATGGAGACCTGGTGAGCACCTGTCAGAGTAAATTACAATTATTACAACGTAAGTTCGTTTAAGTATAGTTAGAAGAATTTTACATAAAAGTAAGGTTACCCATGATCGGCGTGAAACTGCGACTGCACTCTGATAAACTTGATTGGTTGTGGACGAATTTACTAAAGAAGTTGCGGAAATACCCGGACAACGTCTTTCGAACCAATGGATTGTTTCGACCAGTAAATAGGATACCGTACACTACGAACGGAAGAACTTGTTGACAAAAGTCCACCTGCAACAAAGCAAGTAAACCAAATTATGTAAATGGCGGAAACTATTATAATATTTATAATTATAAGTTGTATTTAATCATTTATATCGAAGGCGGAAGTGCGTACCTTTAACTCACAGAGTGGAAGCAACCGGTACGTTAGCGATTCCCCTGTTTTTAAGCAGCCAATTAATCCACAAGTAAGTTGTGTGATCCAGGTAGGATAATCAATAAATTCATTCATTTCGTTAAGCCCCAGCTTCGACTCCAGTTCATTCACGGAAACCTTGTCAAGGCTTTTAATCGTTTTGCCAGCAGTTTTAAATGGTTTAAGGATGGCGTCAAGGCGAGTTTTTGCCATTTCTTTGCTGAGTAATTCTGCACATTCTTCCATGCTACACATGGATCGAAGAACTTCGCCCGTTATTGAAACAACTCGGATTTCATCAGATTTCAAATACTCCGCAGCAATTTCTACGACTGTTGTGATTGAGCTCACCATCTTCTTAAGCTCTTTGGTACTTGGGCAAACAGGAAGTACGAGGACAGACAAGTCTACTGGACCGATCTCTCCAAGACATCGGCAAGCTTCCCAAGCGGCTTCTTCATCTTCACCGCTCTTGATTACTCCCACCAACATTTGTATCAGATTATGAAGCATGTCACTGGTACAATCGTCTGAAAACTGCTTCCCTTCTAAATTCCTCACGAGTCTTTCTAAATCCTTCTTCTTCGTTGACAACAGCTCTCGCAAGAACTCTAAACGTTCTTTAGTGCACGAACCATGAGATGACTGGATTTCAGAAAGGCAACTTCGTAATTCTTTTTGTAGAGGCCAATCTGCTCTCCTCTGCCCATACTTCATTTGCAAATAGATTTCTCGATACTCTGCAAACTCTTCGATATGAGAGGGGAAAGGGTCCAAGGAGACGACACACTCTGCATAATCATCTACGTAATTCTTGAGGAGGAGGTCTAGCGGCTTCTTTGCAGGCTCAATGAGATCGGGATATTTTATGGCACTCGAAACAAGTCCATTTACAATGGCATAGTAGTATTGTTTCATCTCCTCCTTGTAACTGAGCGCCAGAATAAGAACCAATTTCGAAATCAAGTAAATCAAGGCGTGGCGCAAGTACTTGCTGTACGTGTCCTCGCCAGTTTCCGAGCTAAGAAGACGAAGATAAGCGTAAACAACGAACTGACAAACGTATTCTTTCATTTGATTGAAAACCAGTTGAGGTTCTTGCAGCAACTGTTTGACAAAATAAGCGAACTGGTGAAGTCTCCAAAACTTTTGCAAAGCATCGTGAGCATTATGAACTCGAGTAATCAACGTCAATAAGGTATCATAAATGCTCTTCGCAGAATAAGTTGCAAGGAATGCGATGATACTGATGTCTTTTCGGCTAGAGGCTTCTTTCAAAAAGTTTACTGAAGTATCAATCCAGGTTTCATCATGAAATGGAGGGGCAGGCTCTGGCAGCCGAATGTCCGGACATCCCCAGGCAGATGGTATTAATGGATCAAAGACTAGGGAGACTAACTGTAGAATCACGTCTCCCAATGATGTCATCATCAGCGATTCTGTGTTACTCTTTCCACCCAACGCTAACGTTAATCGCTTTTGAGTTTCCAGGAGCTGAGTAATAAATTCGTTGTCTCTTGGAGGAACAATAAAACTGACGTGCTTGGTCGTGTAAACCGACAAACCGGGAACGATTCGCGCCATCATCATTCCATAGCATTCCTAAAAATAAAAAAAATAAAAAAACGATTTTATTCAATTTCAAACACAGAAATACGACACTGCTAGCAATACAATCATCAAATACATCGCGTATTGCATACCTTGATAAGGGCAACGGTTTCTAAATTGAAGAACTTCGCAAACTTTGAGAGGCCATCCGTATCATTTTTCTGGAAGAACTCAACACTGATTTCTTTTCTATATCGAGCGTAGAAAGTCCCCATTGTATCACAACCAAAAAATGTGTAGGGGAATTCTTCAATGGGATAGTTAAGTTGCATCCACTGTTGAAGCAAATACGAGACATGGCAGCACATGGTTTTTGCCGCTGTTGAAGACGAATAATTCAAAGCTCGATTGACTAATGCAACTTCGATTTGCTTGGATTTGACAAGTTTAAGGAGGGAAAATAAAGACTTCTGTTGAATAAAAGGATATGCAAAAATTAATTTTGACAAGCAAAGGACGGTAACCGAAGTTATGTTTGCAGCTTCTTGAGCAATCTCATCTGCTGTCAGGTTCGTCTAAAAACGAAACATTAACATTAAGTTAAATGAAAACTTTAGTAAATAAGTACACCCTAATTCAATGAAACTTAAAAGTGGATGGTTCAGAAAATTTTACCGCAACATTAAACATTTTCTGCAAAAACTGAAAAATCTTTTCATAATAATCCGCTCGTTTGTTGGAAAGAGGTGCGGTCCGAGATCCAGATTCTTGTGAATTTGTAGGCGTAGGAGTTGGAGGTGCGGCATGCTTGTACATTACACAAAGCGTGTCCGCAGCAAACAAACGGACTTGGTGGCTAGCGTTATTCAGGAATTCGTAAACCTCATGAAGAACCCACACAGGAGTAGCCGTTTTTGGGCTGAAGATGCTCCAGGACAACTGTTGATCGCTCTGTCAACCAAAAATTAAATCAAATGGCGTGTGTGTAAACTGTGGGATCAGTACGATATTAAAAACAAAATCAGACCAAATGTTTCAAATAATATGTTATGTATATATACCTTCGCAACTTCAGACAGCGATCGGAAGGCAGCCTGGCACACCGATATACTGTAAAAATTAATGTATCAATGAAGCGATGTATCTAATTTGCCTGTAGACTGATCAATTACGGAATTCCGTAGATTCGTTTACCTTGAACCGTACGCAGTTCCCGTTTTCATGAACCCAGAAAGCGTGCCCACCAACACCATCAAGTTCTTTTTATTTACATCGATATCACTGCCAGTTATTTCGGTTATATCTAAATCAAAAATTATAAAAAACATACAGGTTGGCCATTAAATAATATTTGTAAATAATAATTAGACGGAACAAACCAGCAAAAAGTTCCCACAGCCTCACAGAACATTGAGTATTTTGGAAGTATCCTCTACACATTTTTTGCAAAAGGTTCGTTACTACCGTTAACAACTCTGAGCAATTTCCTCTGTTCAAAACCGGGGTCATTCTGCTTGCAAGCTCTGAACCCTGAAAATGTTTTTGAATTATGTAGGACCAACTCGGTTTAAACTTCTGGCAATTGAATCATTGAATGTGAGTGATTTCTATTTACGAATTCAAAAGCAAATGGAAGTCCTGAATGATACGGCTCCGCCATGCAATCTTTTAGAATGTCTGTGAACAGGTCAGTACGGTGATCTAATAGATTTAAATAAAACACATTATAATTTAAATATCAAGTTAATCATACATTATTTAACACAAAACTAACCACACATGATGCCATAGTCTAGCAATGCATTGAGTCCTTCGAGGGCCGCCAGCTCAATCTGCCTGCCTTCTGAAACTCCAGAACTTTCTCCTGTTGAAGAGAAGTATAGCCTTGCCAGAAGATCTTGACCTCCAAACATGACAGTGTCACCCGGGTTGTTCGCAGCTCCTAATGCAGTGCAGTTAGTTTTCGTTTTTTAGTAATTGATTATTATTTATAAAAAAAATCGTGTCACTGTCGATTTGTAAGCTGAAACAAATTATAAAATATAACAAATTGTGTTTTATACTTACGCTCAATATATCTTGTCAAGTTGCTCCGGTATATTTTCTTGAGCAGTTCTTGCATTTGCTGAGGAAACCGTTGAGAAAGAACTAACTTTATTTTATCACAGAGGTGCCCACTACGAAGCAAATTTCTCATGATGGATATAACTTCCTGGACTTGGATTGCACTTTTATCTTTTCCTTTAGTGATAAAGTCGATCGCAGTTTCCATACATTTCGTTAATGCTTTGTCGAACAGTTTCTCCAAATTTGTCCTAAATCCAAGCGAATCCTCATTTCCAATAGAATGCTTTTCAAGAACATTAAGTATGCTTAGGTAGAGAGCCACTCGATAGTTCAACTGGGTGAATTTCTTCGTAAATTCATAACTACTGTGGTCGAAGACGGGAAGTTTGTCAAAGTCATCCACAAGGGCTTCGACCATTCGTCCAGGGGCAGTTGGCATAAGGGATAATAGGAGAGATTCTTGAGCATTTATTTCCTCCTTGCCTCCGCAGTGTTTACCAGGAACATGGACGAAGCAACAGCTTAAGATGACTTTTTCAAAGTCATCATATACTATTTCGAATTGATTCAGCTCAGACGGGATTCTGATCCCATTAGGGCGATCGCAGAACTTTTCGGCGTATATGAGGTTGTGGGTCTGCCTTACCAGAAGGGAGCATAGAATAGCGCTTATCAGCGGTTCGTGTCCGAGCTCTGGTTCTTCTTCAGAATGGACAAGCCATCGAATTAAACTCAGTCTGGGGCAGGTTGTGGACGCAATTTCAACTCCGATATGGACAACATTACTCCCAACGCTTTCACCGGTTGAACTTGAGCCCATGTAAAGTGGAAGGGAACAGCGTGACAGGTATTCTGCTAATAAATGAAGACTCGGAGCTGTGATTGGCATGGATCCTTGAACGTACAGAATCAATAAGCCGTTGACGTTGGACGGTTGAACTTCAATGAGAAGATTTCGAAGAAGTTCCAATGCCTCTGATATTGATCCATTGATTGACAGCGACCTACAAATAACATACACCGGAAACGTTTAAAAACTAAATGTGAGCCTTGAATTAAAGATATTTATGAAGGTAGGTAGGTGAAAAAAACCTGAGTGTGATATCCCAAACGTTTTCCCAAGACTTTGAACGATTCTTCAGAACATCAGTGTCAATAAGAAATTTTTCCGTTCTTAGCAAACAAAGAAAAAATAAATAAATTTCTCTTCGCGTCACAAAGCTTGAGTTCATGAAACTGAGGCCCATGTTGAATAAACAAGAATAGTTCATCCGGCTTCCTACTAGACCTGGGAATTCGATTAGAACTGCCGTTAAGTAATTCATCCTAAACAAAAATATGATGCATTAGAACACTAATAATAAAGATTTAGAATAATAATCGTGCTTTTCAATAGTGGATTTACCAAACAATTTGACTTTCTGACGGAGAATTTCTACTGCAGACTTCGCTCAAGACATTACTAAAAGATCGGTACCGCATTGTTTTCTTAATTGGGTTGGGTTCGTCTTCGTCTCCAGAACTAGAATGTTCTTCCACTTGACTGTCGAAGATCTATTCAGATTAAAACAAATAAATCCGAAATCACAAAAAACAACAGCAAAACAAAACAATTCAGGTAATTTAATTTGGGGCTGCTTCGGTACTGTACCTGTTTTGTACATTTAGCTGCCAGTAGAATTAGTTTAATATTGACTTCAAGCTCTTTATGGAAGGGACTTGATTTCTTAGTGGCAATGTCTTCAATTGTGTCCAGACAAAAGGAATAAATACTTTTCGAAATCTCCAACCACTTCTTGTGATCATCCGCGTAGAAAGCAGAACTTTTTATGTGTACATCACAAGGTGCATGTAGTTGCAATTGCACCAGCAGAAATTCCACTATTGCACCCTGATAGAAATTATAGCCATAGTCAGTTTTAACAATAAACATTTAACATTTAACTTAAAAAAGACAAAGAATCATCTGGACCTCTTCCTCTGCAACATAACTATTCGAGTAGAGAACACTTGGAATGATACCCTCTCCTAACTTGCACAATATCCCCCGAAACTCTACTGCATTCTAAAATATAAACGTTCTTTGTATTTTAATAACATTGTTATTTTTTAAAATTGTGATAACACATTTAATTTGGACGAAATTGACTTACCCTTCTACATAAAGCAGTTACTCCTCTGAGAAAAAATACGATGTGAGAGCGATTCTTACTTCTATCAGAGGAGAAAGCAGTTTCGTAAAACCGAACAACGCTAAAAATAAAAAAAAGAAGATGTTGAATGTGATGTGTAAAGATCATCAAATAGAAGGAAGATATTAGATTATTTTTATTACTCAAAGGTTAAAAAGTGCTTACTCAGAACGTAAAGTTCCAATGACAGGAGGATGATTAGATCCTTCTTGAATTGATATGTTCAGGCATCGAAGAACAGTTAGCGTTGGAATGTCATATTTGCCGTAAACTTTAAGCAGCAGCTTTATCAATTCTGTAAGAATGGGAAAGGTGTAATACATGTTTAGCCATGTTTTGATAAAATACAAATTTAAAGGGCAGAGAGATTTACAAACCTGTCCAACTGTTAGCTTCGATAATGGAAACATAAAGTTCGATGGATAGGAAATTCTGAAGCATGCTGAGAAGGGAAGTACCATACACAATTGCATAAACCTCCTGGCTTAGGTACATCGTGATGAAATCTAATATTCTGTTACATTCGATCCATGGACGCTCTTCAAACCCAAATTATGAAATGACTGAATGGATATTTTGTATTTGAAAATTATTAAAAAATCTGTCTCACGAGAAGTCCCCTTCTGCAGTACTCGATCAACAACATTCAGGTAGAAGGTCTTCTGAACATTTCCGCCATGACTTGTGTTTATCTTTTCAGTCTCCTACAGTACGATTTTAAATAAAATATATGTAACTATACGAGGTCAACTTTGAATTTAATTTATGTATTGGGCTCTAATTAACAAACCTTAGCAAAGTAATCCCGAACTTCATTAAAGAGTGTAGTCCAAGTAAATTTGTCCTTATCTTTGCCTTGATGCATGGAATTGTAATCCAAAGCTCGACATACTCCATCATTATCTCTTATCAATTCTAGTATAGACTCCGCCCCTTTCTGTGAATTATAATAGGCTTAATTTAAGAAGTTGGCACAAAAATGAAAATCGATTAATTTGTAGTTGGGGTTTTCGAGGAGAAAGGTTACCTTTCGTTCACCGATTTTAGTGGATTTGAGATGGAAAATTGCAGCCTGGATGCTATCTACATTCATTTTGCTAGTCGAAAGTCGTCAAAGTATTAAAAACTGAAATGTTTAGGAAGCGAATTGAATCCAGATTCACTCGGTTTTGGAAGTAGGTTGCGTTTGATAGCCGAATTAATTCGGGATCTGCTTACAGACTAACTACCAAACGATAATTAACAGCATAACAGTTTAAAGTATAAGTCTATCAACTCTTATTCTAAAACAGTTAACTAGGCTGTGCTCCATTCTCGCTGATTGCGGTGTTTCCTTCTAGAATTTAAAGTCGTTCATCCCAAATCAGTATAGAAGCCGAATAAAAGTAAACAGTCCTGCACTCTACATTCAACATTCAGCCACTTCTTCACGGGTGCAAAGGTTAGTTAGCCTCTGCTCTGGTATCTGGGTTCTGCAGGAGCCGAAAACACATTTTTT
>JAQFZA010000762.1:0-13590 GCA_034695115.1 Desoria olivacea | reverse complement strand
TGTTGAAACTGCAACAAATATGGAACTGGAATAATTCTTAACTAACTTGACTCTGTCGTGTACACTGTGTTGTTCCATTTCCAACGCCAATTAAATATTTGTTGAAAAGAATGTTATGGTTTGTAATTTTAAGGTTTCGACGAAGAATTGAATGAGTTTGTCTAGTTGTAAAGGGATAAGGATTTAAAATGTAAATCGTCATTAAAGGACAGTTCCTATTTTTTGTATTAATTTTAGTTAAAATGAATTAATTGGTTTTGGAAAACCTTTTCGAAATTAAATTTCCTGTAGTCTTCTGGATAACCACGTTAGACAAGTACAATTTACAATTTAGTTAGTCGTATTTACAATTAACTTGACGATTGAATTGTATTTCAAGTAATTTGTATTTTGCCAGTTCCAGTAAACTTGTTTGTGTTCCGAAATTTGGAGTTTGTCAATTTATCCAAAGTGTTTTCTATTTTGGCCCTGAATTGTTCAGTATTATTAAATTGTAATCGTATTTTGGAGCCTTTGAGATTATATGTAGTCCAACATCTTGGAACCAACCGTGCTGATGCTTATTTCTCATAGGCGAAATGTGTGGTGGGCAGGAAAGTAAAAATATTCATAGCTTCCAAACCTCAAGGTCACTGTGTTTCCAAATCTCTTGAAATAAAATGAATTTTACTCAAATTAAATTCCAGACGATGTGAATTTTACTTTCAGAGATTTAAGGAAAGTATTGTGCCATATACTACTCGTTGCAAGGGACTCGTTGCTCAGATGCACAGAAAGGTCGCCCCATATTATGATCCTACTTTAACATTACTGCAGACACGGTTTGGGGTTCTTTCTTTTGGGACACGAGGATGCGCGCGGATTCTGTCCCAAAAGAAAGAACCCCAAACCGTGTAACCAATTAAGACGGAATTCAATTTATTCCAATAAAACTGTCTGAAATTGTAGACGAATGGAATGCGTTGAAGGTGGTAAGCGTGCGTGGGTAGGTAGAGAAGAAAGGTTGTAGGAACTGGACCCAAACGACCTCTGGCAATCCCTACTTTTATTATTCCACAGCACACCACACAGACACCATTCTGATATGGTGCTAATTAATTCTGAAATGGTATCTAGAAACCTATCCCGTATTCTGGATTTATTTCTAACAATGTCCTTGTAATTGAAGTATTCAAGTTCAGTGATTTCCAACGAATCGATAGAGTTCAAGCGGGATTTACTTACGATTAGATGTAAATCAAAATGCATATATCAATTTTAAGTAGGTAGAATGTACGGTCCCCTACCCATGACGGTCACTTACTCTTTGTATGAAATCATTTGTCGTCGAAAACATTTTCAGCAATTTTGTTCACTTCCTGTTTTGGTTTAGTACGGATTTATGCTGGATAACCACCGTTAGGAAAGGATTTACAAATAATTGGTCATTTTAATTATTTTAAGTGCAAGTACTTTGTATTTTGTAGTTGGTAATGAGGTTTTAGTTTCCATTTTACCAGTTCCAAAAAACCTTGTCAATTTAAGAAACGCATTCCTTTATTTTGGCCAGGAATTGTCAGTGTAATTAAATTAAAGTCGAATTGTTGTGGACTCTCATTGCAAAGATAAGATACGATAGCGCATTGATAAATGGGTCCATTTTCGCGGATTTGTCCAGTTGAGGAAGTCGGCAATATACAGCTAGACAAGGTCAGGGTTTCTTAAATCCCTCTTGTTGAAGTAACTTACCATTAAATCCCATTAAAACCTTTAAACCACATTAAAACCCATGGGAGTTAATGGTATTAATGCACAAAACTCATTAAATCCCACTTTTAAAAAAACCTTGAAACCCTAGACAAGGTGAGGGAAAATCCTATGATTGTGCCCATACCGTATTCCTCTGGCTGAGTATGAATGACTACCAAAGAAGAATATGTTTTGAAGAACTATTGGAATTTGTAACCTAATCTGAATGGTTAGTGATTGTAGGCTCAAACCATTCAAATCAAAGATAGGTACCTACCAATCTATGCAGATCATTTCCATCCCTTTATACCTTAACCTTGGAGTCTGGTGTTTTGTTCTAATTTCTTATCTTATTGGAAAATAAGGGTCATTCCTCTCATTGCACTTTTGAACTTACTCAAGTTAACTTCGGACGTTTCTTTCATTTACCCACAAACTTCTAAACCTTTTTTCATCCATAAATATCTCCAAGTCTTCTGTCGTGTTTTTTAAGTATTTATTTTGGAACAACATTTTGCCTCTTTTTGAATTTTAAGCCGTCTTGCTGAACTACATTTAGTCTAGCTGCTCCTTCATTCCTCATCTGTTCCTGGTTTCCAATTCCTACATTTCAGATTTAGCTGCTTCTAACAAGTTTAAGAAATCATAAGCGAAAATGTCGGTGATTGAAAATGTTCCAAAAATTGACTTCAACACACACTTGGAGTGCCCAGTTTGTCTAGATTTTGCAGCCAGTCCCATTCACACCTGCCGAAACGGTCACCTTGTCTGTGGAATCTGTGAGGAGAAGACGAAGATCTGCCCAACCTGTCAAGCGGATAACCTCATGGTCAATGACTTCGTTGAACGGGTGTTAAAGGCGGAGGGGGTGGTCGTCCCATGTCGGAATTCCCAGCATGGTTGTACTCTCCTTGTCCCACCGTCGGAGATGAAGACCCACTTGAAAGATTCATGTGACTTCAGGTATGTTAATTTGGCACACATATATGTTTTCGGCATAATTATTTACAGTAACTAAAATAACTACAGACGATCGTTAATTTTAGGCCAATTGAATGCCACGAAGTAGGGAATTTGTGTGACCGAAAATCATTCCACCCGAAAGACCTTTTCAAGCATTGGGTGGACATTCACAAAATGGTTAAGAACAAGTTGATGTTGATGTTGATGCCTTCGAACTGTCCAAATTCACCAATTGGTCTGCTGGGTTCTTTCACTAGGCAATTTGCAATGTCAAAAGCAGCCTACGAAGCTGCCTGCAAGACCGATGCAAGTAAGAGCATTAATTATCATGGATGCAGTTCATCTTTATTAAATCATTGCAACGAATTAAACATGAAATTAAATGGATTTGAACATGTTTTACACAGGAGGTGGTAGTTGGAAGATTGGATACGTAGAGATTGATGGACAAATTTTCTTGCTACACTTCATTATCGATGGGGGCAATTTTCAAGCTTGGGTAACTTTGCTTGGAATGGAATCGGTGGCAACTAAATACGGCTTTACTTCAACCATCAGCAGTTATCAAGATGATCCAGAGGTTGGAATACTGTCTACTAATTTAAAATGATTTGATTTGAAGGTTTTGAAGAATTCCTTGGAATATTTTCAGAAACGGATAACGTTCCCCATGATCCCGATTCATTCTTCGCAGTATTATTGTACCAAGAAGATGAATGATTTAGGACGCACTGTGTCTGTTCGTGTCAAAGCCTTGAAATTAATTCAAGATCAGAAACCGAGTAACCCCGATAATTATCTGAAATGGAAAGTACGATTAGACATTTTTGGTGTTCAGGATCCTACAAATACAGTCGTAGAATAATTTAAGATTTAATCTGGCAAATATTTCAAACGTGATTTTAAATATATTCTGGATTTTCCGTTCCATATACAAAGCCAGAATTTGTGTTCAAAAGTATTTTTAACAATGCGATAGTAATATCAAGTTTAAACTTCAAGTTTATTAATTTAGAGGTTCGACTAATTTTAAGGGGAATGATAAGTTAGTATTCAAATTGGAAATCGTCAATGTATACAACAGGCCCCCATTTGCTTTAATTTTAAGTGCGTGTAAGAAATCATTGGGTTTCGAAAACATTTTGGATGTTTTTTCAATTTTTTGCCACATTTTTGAAGCGTTCTGAATGATTGTTTACGTAATTCTGTTTCGATGTCACATACAGTAAGAACACACTCAACTCTGATCCTTCATTACCGACTAATTCTAAACAGTCATAAACTTAATATGTATACACGGTTTCATTTATAGGTTCAACCTTTAAAGAAGCTATTAAGTATGGATGTATGTGTGAAATGCAGTTGTAATCAATTTCTGTAATGATTTAATTTCGAGACATTAAAAAAAGTGAACTTATTCAAAATCATTGATTTCAGGTCAGGGAAAAGATGGACATAAGTGGACCATATATCAGTTGCATCGACTCACAAGCCAATAAGACGCTATAAATGTTACATTGTCCCCTGGGCTAATTGGTAAATTATTTTATCTCTGTAGGTAGTTCAATGAATATAATATTCTGCATTTATGCTTCAGGTGAAATTTTAAATGTGAATAATGCAAAGAAATGGACTATCTGTAGAAATGTTGGTAAATCGGATACAGTTAGACAATGTGACGGGAAATTATATCATTATGTCTTTATTATGTCGTTTTGCCACGGTTTGGAATGATTACCGAATAAGAAGAATATGTTTTGAAGGGATATTGGAATTTGTAACTGAATCTGAATGGTTAATGAGTACAGCCAGCCAGTAGTACAGACTCCAACCATTCAAATCACAGGTGGCTATGCAGACCAATTTCGGCCCTGCTATACCTCAACCTTGGATTCTGGAGTTTTGTCCTAATTTATTATCTTATCACAAAATAAGGGTCATTCCTCTCATTGCACTTTTAAGCTCAGTCTTCGTCGTGTCTTTCAGATAATTTATTTTTGAAACAAAGTTCATTCTTATCCTCATTGCATTTTTAAGCCGCCTTGCCGAACTAAGTTCAGTCTAGCTCCTTCATTCCTCATCTTTTCGTCGTCTCCGATTCCTACATTTCAGATCTAGCTGCTACTAACAAGTAGAAACCATAAGGGAAAATGTCAGTGATTGAAAATGTTCCACAAATTGACTTTAACAAACACTTGGAGTGCCCTGTTTGTCTAGATTTTGCAGCGAGTCCGATTCACACCTGCCGAAACGGTCACCTTGTCTGTGGGATCTGTGAGGAGAAGACGAAGATCTGCCCAACATGTCAAGCGGATAATCTGTTGGTCAATCACTTCGTGGAGCGGGTACTTAAGGCGGAGGGGGTTGTCGTCCCATGTCGGAATTCCCAACACGGTTGTACTCTCCTTGTCCCACCGTCGGAGATGAAGGCCCACTTGAAAGATTCCTGTGACTTCAGGTTTGCTAATGACTTGATTGACTGGCTTTTTGTCATTTCAAATATTTTTGTGTAACTAACCTAATTACAAGTGAATTCTCCTTCTAGGCCAATCAAATGCCAAGAATTGGATTTGTGTGACCAACAATCGTATCACCCAAAAGAGCTATTCAAGCATTGGGTCGATTTTCACGATATTGTTCAAGCGAATTTGACCTTGCCTTCGAGTTCTAACAATTTACAAAAAGGTCTGATGGGTACGACCACTATTCGGTTGACATTGACAGCAGAAGAATATGAAAAGGAGGTCCAGATTGATGCAGGTAAGGTCATCAATCTTTATTATATGAAATGATATGGTGATCCCTCCGGTTGGCATATTTCCCGTTGCCGAAAACTCCCTTTTGCCAAAGTGGAGACAAAAATGATGTTTTATTGGCAAAAAGGTAAGTTAGTTTGGTTCGTTTGTCAAAATGTATACAAAATTGTAATTCATTATTTAGAAGCAAAACAATCCAAAAAAAATTTCAATTCACAAAAAAAAACATCTTTCAGGCATGGTTTCTTAAATCCCAGTTCTTGGAGTAACTTCCCATTAAATTCCATTAAAACCCATAGGATTTAATGGGATTTAATGAGATTAATGCAGTAAACCCATTAAATCCCGCTTATTTTAAAAAACCCACTGGAAACCCTGCTTTCACGTATTCTTGAGCTTTAATTGTTGATTAGGCCTATCGGGCAGTGATGTTTTACTTAATATTTTTGATTAGATGTCAAGCCAACTGTAAACATGTTTAATTATCTTTGGTACAGAATGCAGTAGTTGGGCAATGACATATGTCGAGATTAATGGTCGGACTTTCATGTTCCACTGCACTACTGAGGAAGGGATTTTTATAGCCTGTATGACTTTGCTTGGAATGGAATCGGATGCAACTCAGTATCGGTTTACTGGAACCTTCAGCAGTTGTCAACTTAAGGCAGAGGTGGGATTGGTTTCAATTATGTAACGGGGCTCTGGGTAGTCCATAGTGGCAAAGTGAAAATACCTTAGAGACGAGTTTCAAAACATCCCTGTGGGGTCACAGAGCGAATTCGATAGTTAACCCGCAAAAAGTACTATCGGCTAGTCAAAAATTCGCTCTGTGACCCCACAGGGATGTTTTGAAACTCGTCTCTAAGGTATTTTCACTTTGCCACTATGGACTGCTCCATAGCCCCCTTAATTTAGATTACTTTGAATGCCAGTTTTTAGAGTGATGTTTTTGGATGTTTTCAGAGGCGGATAATCTTCAACATGATCCCTGTTCATTCCCTGCAGTACTATTTTACGAAGAAGGTCGATGAACTAGGACACACTGCGGCTATTCCTCTTCAAAATTTGAAATTGATTCAAGACGAGAAACCGAGCTGTCCCGAATTGTTTTTGGAATGGAAAGTGCGATTCGACATTTTTGGATTTGAAGATCGTAGAAATAGTATGGAGCTGGATTTAATTGGATTTAATGTGATTAATGCATTAAACCCATTAAATCCCGTTTTTTAAAAACCCACTCGAAATGTACCCTGTGTTTCCATAGCCAATATTCCTCGTAATTTTAAGTTTTCCGCGAAGAATTCTACGAGTTTGCTTAGTTGTAAGTGGACAGGATTTAAAATGTAAATCGTCTCTAAAGGACGGTCCCTAATTCTTGTATTAATTTTAGGTAAAAAAATGAATTGATTTGTTGGGGAAAACATTTTGGAAATTAAATTTCCTGTAGTATTCTGGATTAGGAGCGTTAGGGAAGTATTTGGAAATAATTGGTCATTTTAATTATTTTAAGTGCAAGTACTTTGTATTTTGTAGTTGGTAATCAGGTTTTAGTTTCCATTTTACCAGTTCCAGAAATCTTGTCAATTTAAGAAACGTATTCCTTTATTTTGGCCAGGAATTGTCAGTGTAATTAAATTAAAGTCGTATTGTTGTGGACTCTCACTGCAAAGATATGATACGATAGTGCAATGATAAATGGGTCCCTTTTCGCAGATTTGTTCAGTTGAGGAAGTCGGCCAATATACAGCTAGACAAGGTCAGGGTTTCTTAAATCCCACTTGTTGAAGTAACTTACTATTAAATCCCATTAAAACCTTTAAACCACATTAAAACCCATGGGAGTTAATGGTATTAATGCACAAAATTTATTAAATCCCACTTTTAAAAAAAACCTTGAAACCCTGGACAAGGTGTGGGAAAATCCTATGATTGTGCCCATACCGTATTCCTCTGGCTGAGTATGAATGACTACCAAAGAAGAATATGTTTTGAAGGAATATTGGAATTTGTAACCTAATCTGAATGGTTAGTGAATGTAGGTTCAAAGCATTTAAATGACAGACAGACAGGTAGCTATGGATGTAGATTATTTTCATTTCCATCCCTTTATACCTCAACCTTGGAGTCTGGGCTGTTGTTCTAATTTATTATCTTATCAGAAAATAAGGGTCATTCCTCTCATTGCACTTTTAAGCTCAAAGTCTTCGTCATGTCTTTTAGATAATTTATTTTTTAAACGAAGTTCATTCTTATCCTCATTGCATTTTAAGCCGTATTGCCGAACTAAGTTCAGTCTAGCTCCGTCATTCCTCCTGTTTTCGTAGTCTCCGATTCCTACATTTCAGATTTAGCTGCTTTTAACAAATTTTAGAAATCATAATCGAAAATGTCGGTGATTGAAAACGTGCCAAAAATTGACTTTAACACACACTTGGAGTGCCCAGTTTGTCTAGATTTTGCAGCCAGTCCGATTCACCCCTGCAAAAACGGCCACATTGTTTGTGGGATTTGTGAGGAGAAGACGAAGATCTGCCCCACCTGTCAAGCGGATAATCTGATGGTCAATAACTTTGTGGAGCGGGTACTTAAGGCGGAGGGGGTTGTCGTCCCCTGTAGGAATTCCCAGTATGGTTGTACTCTCCTTGTCCCACCGTCGGAGATGAAGACACACTTGAAAGATTCCTGTGACTTCAGGTATGTTAATTGATTAAAGGCTTGCTCAGGGTGTAAGGCTTATTTTTTAAGTATTAAAATTATTCAGTAAATAAAATGATTGCAAATGGTCCACAATTTTAGGCCAATCAAATGCAGCGACGAAAGCGAAGGGTGTGAAGGAAGATCCTACCACCCGAAAGATCTTATCAAGCATTGGGTGGACATTCACAAAGCTATTCATAAGACAGCGGTCGTGCCTTCGAATACTTATTCATCAACAGGCCAGCTGGGTACTGTCACTAAGCGATTGGCATGTCCATAAAATAGCTTTCAAGTGCACTGCAGGAGCGATGCAAGTAAATTCATTTTCATCGATATCGCTTAACTTTAGTAAATTACTTTGTAGTACTTTTTACTAAACTGAATTTGTAATTTTTTATTTGTTAAACCGTTTTGGACAGAACCCGTCAGTTGGAAGGTTGTATATGTTGAAATTGATGGACGGACGTTCATCCTGCACTGCGCTAGCGAGGGTGGCATTTTTAGAGCTTGGGTAACTTTACTTGGAATGGAATCGGATGCAACTAAGTATGCGTTCGCTGCAACCCTCAGCAGTTATCAAGATAAGCCAGAGGTGGGACAACTTTAAATTACATTAGGTTGATTTGAATAAATTCAATAAATGTTGAGAAAGGAGTTCTTTGAATATTTTCAGAAACAGATAACTTTCCCAAGGATACCTATTCACTCTCTACAGTACTCTTGTGCCGAGAAGATCGATGATCTAGGACACACTGTGGCTATTGTTCTCAAAAGCTTGAAATCAATTCAGGGCGAGAAACCGAGAGACCCCAAAAACGCATTGGAATGGAACGTAGAATTTGAATTTTTTAGCAATGAGGACCCTACTACAACTGACACGCAGGAATAATTTGTAAATTGATTTTTGGCCTTACAACAATGTGATTGTAATTTTATGTTTAAACTTAACGAATGATTAAGTGTGACTAATTTGACAGGGACTGAGAATTTAGGATTCCTCTTTTCATTAATTTTAAGTGAGTATGAAATGATTTACATTCTAGATTCGTAATCCAGGCTTCAGAGAAGCTATTAAATAAGGATGTGTGAAAAGCTTTTGTAATCAATTCCTGTAATGATTTAATTTCTAGACAGTAAACAGTTTTTGATAATCGCAAACTAATTTGCCAGTGTACAGTTGCAAATCACTTGAAATCACTGCAATGCATGCATATATCAGTTGCATCGAATCACATTTTAAAAGGTAGACATTTCCTTGCTAATTTCTAAACTCAACCACAACCAAAAATCAAGCTACACTTTTTAGTTTCAAAATTTATTTTTTAAGAAGGTTAAAGACCAACAAAGGGATAGAATTTCAAAATCTTACAGTTAAAGCAGACAGAAATTTCTATCCCGCTTAAGGAGATTCCCACTTAAACGTTAAGAGGGTTCTTTAGTAGCCCTTAGCGACAAAGAACAAATACTTTAGAGATGAGTTTCAAAACATCCCTGTGGGGTTTTTGGGCCGAATTTCGTCAAACGGATTCCTAACTTTTGTGGGTGAACTATCGAAGTTTCGAATAAAACTAAACCGATAATTTACAATTGAGAAACAAAACGGCTATTAGATTTTTAGGGAGAAAAAAAAGGCGATGTCATTAAAAATCTAATAGATCTTTTGTTACTCAATTGTAAATTATCGGGTTGATTTTTTTCGAAACTTCGATACTTTAGTCACAATAGTTGGTATCGGTTTGTTAAAATTCGGCCCAAGGACCCCACAGGGATTTTTAGAAACTCATCTCTAAGGTATTTGTACTTTTTCGCTAAGGGTTGCTGAAGCCCACACTTAAAACTTTAGAATGACATAAATACGGTAGCGGATTTGTAAATGTGTCCCTCTTTACAGATTTTCCCATTTAGGCTAGTCCCATGCTTCTAACAGATATAGTAGAATGTATTTATACTTTATACATTTAGACAAGGGGACGAGAAATCCTTTAATTATGCATATTCACTGTATTGTGAATATTGTGATGGCCGACCATGAATGTCTCTTGAAGGAAAACTAGAAGTTGTAGCAGAATCTGAATTGTTAATGCATCCAGGTTCAAACCATTCAAATCCAATCCCACATACCTCCCGACTATTTACGTCCCATCATATCTCATCTCAACCTTGGAGCTTAGAGTTGCCTTCTTATTTCTTATCTTATTATACAATAACGGTTATCCTTATCTTCATTGTCCATTTAAACTCACCCAAGTTCACGTCGGTTCCAATTTCTTTTCAGTTGCAGCTCCAAAACAATTAAATTCCCACATTTTTCATTCCCAAATTCTCCAAAAAAGTCTCCAAAAACGTTGAAAATACCTCCAGATTGTATAATTTTCTTCAGCTTCATTGCATTTACATCCTGCCAAACGACATTCAATCTAGCTCCTTAATTTCTCATCCCTTAATGGTCTGATTTAGTTGTTTCTAACAAATGCGAATATTTACATCTACTTCCTTCAGACCACAAACTTGTATCATGAAGATTGGGTTGGATTTCTTATCTTATCTCAGATCATTGCCATCCTCATTGATTTATTGAAGATCAGACTCAGACTGCAAAGTCTGTTTGTCTAGATTTGCAGCGAGTCACATTCACACCTGCAGAAACGGTCACCTCGTCTGTGGGATCTGTGAGGAGAAGACAAAAATCTGCCCAACCTGTCAAGCGGATAATCTGTCGGTAAATGACTTTGTGGAGCGGGTACTTAAGGCGGAGGGGGTCGTCGTCCCATGTCGGAATTCTCAACATGGCTGTACTCTCCTTGTCCCACCGTCCGAGATGAAGACCCACTTGGCACATTCCTGTGACTTCAGATTGGTTAATTCGCTTTTCCTCACCAGTATTTCGGCATCTTAATCATTTAAAAAAAACTAATTGGTTACCGATGATTTATCATTTAAGGCCAATCAAATGCTGCGAAAGAGTAAAAGTTTGCGACCGAAAGTCGTATCACCCGAATGACCTTTTCAAGCATTGGGTGGACTTTCACGATATTGTTCAGGAGGATTTGACGTTGCCTTCAAGTTCTACCAATTTACAAAAAGGTCTGCTGGGTGCAACCACTAATCAGGTGAAATTTACAACAGGAGAATATGAAAGGGATTCCAGGGCCGATGCAAGTAAGGTCATTAACTATGTATTAACCTCAATGTGTACCTCTCATCTTCTGTACCTTACAAACTAAGCTGTTGGAGAGTAATATGAAATGGTAATCGGTCCGTTTGCGAATTCCCTGTTGGGAAAAACTCCGTTTTGCCAAAGTGGACAGAAATAATTATAAATGAATAATATAAATGATTAAAATGGCAAAAAGGTTAATAATAGTTTGGCAAAAAAAAAGACTAAAGAGGAGAAGGTCAGAATCGGGCGGAAACGAAGCTCCAACATTTTCATGCCAATGTATGCAGAATTTAAAGTTGGACTCACACAATAATTTTTATTTTCCAATGGGCTCTAACATTGGAGATATCGGAGGGGGCGCGGAGGGGGCACGGAGGTGGCGTTTTTTTTAATACAATAGCTAAGAGCCGCGCTGAAATTCATTTCACACAATAGCTAAGCCCTATACTAAACTCAGTTTTCGCGTCCGCCTATTGCGCGCATTATAAATCCCACCTCCGTGCCCCCTACGCGCCCCCTCCAACTTTAAATTCTGCATACATTGGTATGAAAATGTTGGAGCTTCGTTTCCGCCCGATTCTGACCTTCTCCTCTTAAGTTCGGTTAGCAAATGTATACAAAATTGTAAATTAATTACTTACAATTAGAACCAACACATTAACAAACCTTCTCAATTAAAAAAAACGTCTTTCAGTTATTCTTGACATTTAATTGTGGATTGGGCCTGTCGGGCAGTAATTTTGCTCTTATTTTTCTATGAAGGTCAAGCCAACTGTAAGGAAGTTTAATTCAAATTCTCTTTGATACAGAACGCAGTAGTAGGGAAATGGGATATGTGGAGATTAATGGCCGGACTTTCGTGCTGCACTTCACTACTGAGGGAGGCAATTTTATAGCCTGTATGACTTTGCTTGGAATGCAATCGGATGCATCTCAGTTTGGGTTTGCTGTAACTTTCAGGAGTTATCAACATTAACCAGAGGTGGGATAGCTTTCAACTAATTTAGACTCATTTGATTACGAGTTTTAGAGGGATGTTTTTGGGATGTTTTCAGAAGCGGATAACCTTCCCTATTATCCCTGTTCATTCCTTGCAGTACTATTTTACCAAGAAGATAGAGGAACTAGGATACACTGCAGCTATTCCTATCCAAAATTTGAAATTGATTGAAGACGTGAAACCGAGTGACCCCGAAAGTTTTTTGGAATGGACTGTACAATTCGACATTTTTGGATTTGAAGATGATACAAATATGGAGCTGGAATAAGTTTGATGTATGATATGTATGTCGTGTACCCTGTGTTTCACGTCCAGAGCCAATTTAACTTTTCTAAAAATTGCGTGTAATTTTAAGTTTTTGACGAAGAAATGTACGATTTTGTCTAGTTGTAAGTGAGAAGGATTTAAAATGTAAATCGTCTTTAAAGGACAGTTCCTAATTTGCGTACGAATTTAAGTTAAAATGAATTAATTTGTTGTGGAAAACATTTTCAAAATTAAATTTCCTATAGTATTCTGGATAACCGCCGTTAGGCAAGTATTTACAATTAACTTAACGAATTAAATTGTATTTCAAGTACTTTGTATTTTGAAGGTAGAGTAATGAAGTTTTAATTTGTAGTTTGCCAGTTCCAGTAAACTTATTTGTGTGACGGAATTTGGAGTTTGTCAATTTATCAAAAGTGTTTTGTATTTTTGCCCCGAAGTCTTCAGTTTTATTAAATTGTAATCGTATTTAGGAGCCTTTGAGATTATATTTAATCTGATAGTTTGGACCTTACCGTCCTTATCCTTTCTCATGAATAAAAAAAATGTCTGGTTGCATTGAAATTAAATTATTTGTAATTTGCAAACCTCCTTGTATTTCCAAATTTAATTGAAATAAAATGATTTTTACACTCAGAATTGAACTACCAGATGAAGTGAATTTTCTTCGATGCCTTGGGCTTGATCTTGAGTTGGAGCTCATCAGAGTTGACTGCATGACTACATTCGAGGTAAAGTTTTCACGGTTTATCTCGAAAACTGGGCTTTGTGCATGCAAATTTGATGGCATAATCAGATTCATCGTAACATTTTGGTCAAAGTGGTGTATAATATGTCCATTTTGGTGGAAGTGGACTTTTCCATGATAATCGTAGTGGTGTACACTAATTATGTGGACGAGGTTTAGGTTTTTGATGAATTACAAATATATGGTACTCGTTAAAAAAACATGTTAGAAAGATAGTATAGACTGTACTCAAGTTTTGTTAATGTACTTACAGCGTAACCCTGACCTGGAT
>JAQFZA010000761.1:0-13613 GCA_034695115.1 Desoria olivacea | reverse complement strand
CTATAACATTAATTTTAGAGAATTTGTTTCAATGATAACGGAATGCATATATTTTTAACCCCTTTTACCTGTTGATCGGTTAATAAGTAACGTTTACCTTTAAATGTTTTATTGTTAATGCTGACTTTGAAGAATGTGTGTCCTGTTACGTTGAATCATACATTATGTGTTTTTTTAATTTAGTTTTAGTTTTTCAATGAATGAAATGAAATGAAATGTCTAAAAGCTTATGTGTTGCCCTTTTTTGAAAGTCATAATAAAGTAAATTGAAAAAAATTTGAGTATTGAAGGTTTTTTAATATTAATGGTTTAGTAATGTTTGAAGAAAAAATGGATACAAAGCTTTTTTAGGATAAAAAAATGAGTAAAACATTGTAGAAGTCTCATCCAGAATCAGAAACATCAGCAGGCAGGTTGCAAACATCAGCTACGGGCTGATTTGAGCATTCTCCTGAAAAACCATTAAATACAAATTACAATAAAAAGTTGATAAAAATAGGGAAAAACGAAAACGCTAAATATACGTTTACAAAAAAAACTCAAGCAATATATTATTGATACCGTAGACCTACTTCTCCAACGCCGACTTCTCTGCTTTCATCCGATTGTGTTGGGTGGTGGCGTACCATAATTTGTACCAAAACAAATTGTACTCACGCAAGATCTGGTCACTGTGATGGTCTGAAGGGTGCGAATAGTATCTTCCAGATCCTTGATTTTCAACTCAGAAATTTTCAAAATCCGACTTCAAAGAAGCCACTGCTAAATTAAAAGTGACAGATTGGTCCTCTCCGTCCCGGTCCATCTGTTGAAGCTCCTCAATCGTCTCCTCCATCTTCTTAATGAAGGTTCTCGTTTGTCAGTTTAAAAGGCGTGTAAAAATGTGGTGATTCGATCAGTCATCTCAATCCTGTCTTTGTATGACAAGTAAAGTTGTTGCCGCAGATAATGGATTCGATCTTTCTGGACCTTGATTCCAGATTCCACTTCATTGTACTTGCGGTTGGATCATTTGGATCTGCACGCAAGTGGATTAAGAAATCTCTTTCCAAGGGAGGCTCTCAGTCATATTTTGAAATATAAGGGCTACTTCAGTAACTGTTGGAGCATTTGTTTGTCAGAGGAAAGGTAAAAAGTTTTTGAGGATGATAAATATTTTTTTTATAAACGTGTTTAAGTTCAATAGAAGTTAAGAATTAATAAAAACTATGATTTTCTAAAAACAGCGACATCCCGACACAGTGGGTAGGTAAGTGTTGATAGAGGATGGTCAACTGCACCATATGATATCAAGGTTTTTCCGCCGAATAATGATTCGGCATCCAAGTAGTTAGCTAAAAGCATTTAAAAGTTTAACATTATTAAAAGTTCAGCCATCCAAAAAATAAATTTTAAGAGCTAGTAATAATATTAGTCTTACTTAATTCCAATACAAGCATCCTTACCGGTCCACCTCTAGTTAACGTTTCGAAGTTGCCCAAAGCCGCAGTAGTAACACGGCTAATCGATGGGAGCCCATCAAAGTCGGTGGCGGCCCTAAAAGTTGTTGTAACGGCTAGCGTTACCAAACAAAACTGTAGAACTGCTGAGAGCATTTTTTATGAGAGGAGGTGAAATATAGTTCAACTTCCAAAGCACAACTGAGACGAGTTTAAGCAGCCCAATTTCTATAAATACAATTCTTGTTACTCTCTTTACTCCCTAATCAGGAGGAATTCCGAATTCTCTAAGTCCTCTGTAGTCCAGCCACAAAGTAATGTTACCTTGCGGCACTTTTTCCTCTTGTAATTATTTAATGATTTTTGGAATAGTTGAAGTTTGAATTGTTCATCCCAGAGTCCAAAGTCTACCTATGCCTTGGATGCAAACAGAAATTCATTAAATTTATCTGTGGAAAATGCTTCTTTAATCCCTCCGAGGGTAACTACAAGGTTTTAACACGAAGGGAGCTAAGCCCATGTGTTCTCCATTATTCCACAAGGTAAGGGATTACTCAGGGCTTCCGCAGCAGTAGTTAGCATTAGTGTAGTAATGGTTAATAAGGTGATATTCGTTGCTTAGGTTGAACTGATAAAGTTGAAAGTATCTTGAGTGTAAAGAATACCAAAAGAACTGTGGCCGATTGAGTGAGAACATAATTGGTATTCATACATATCGTTTATTGCGAAGGTAATTGAAGGGCAAGCTAAACGATTGGAGGTGTGCATACAAGAAATAGATTTGCCCTGAAATAAACGAGGTGGAATGAGTGGTGGATCCCTAACAATAATTGAAGTCTCCGTAAAGCCATTACCCTCAGATTGCAAACAGTTTTCGATTAGAGGGGCAGTGGTTATTCTATTATGGTCTGTCACGGGGCTTTAGAGCAGCGTATCATGATGTATGTAATGCTATGCGCTGCGGATAATAAAGTTACTCATCTACTAACCAGCAAACAAGCATCAGATCTCACGAGCTCCCTTCATTATATCATACAGCAGTAGCTAGAGGCATGGGCCAGGTAGCCAGTTGCAAACTAGCCAGGTTCTAATTTTTGGTCCAACTTCACCACAATTATCAAACGGATTTTGGGTCCTCTAAGCGTTCTAAGTATATTTACATTCAATTACAACAGCCAGTTATTTCTGACCGGGTTTCAACTTCATTTATCTGTTAAGTCTTGTGTCTGTTCCTCCAGTGACCTGTAATTACAAATATACTTCAAAAGTAAGGTCTCTTCCCTCTAAAGGATTTTGAAACACGACTCACCTGTTGTTTTCGTCGATCAACTCCCCCCTCCCGGAACTTCCTTCAACTTCATCGGCATCTGTGATTGAGTCTTCCAATTGAACTAGAGATCATATTTCTCTTGATAATTCTCTTTAACTACAGTAAATAACAATTTCTACCCTATCTCGATTCTCTACCAAACTCTCAGGATGGAACATACTTGCGTATTTGTCCCACCCGAGAGTTCATCTCACGTACTCGCGTATCTGTGAGGCCTATCTCTTGGAAGTATGATGTCAGCAATGTAACAATAAACTGTAATTTAAAAAACAAATGCAAAGAGGATAAATGCAAACAAAATCTTACTTGAAAAAGTAGGCTTTGTGTCAATCCAAATATTTAGGCAAGTTACACCTTTATTTTCGTGAACATTCGTTGCACATTTTGTACTCGGGGTATGCCCAAGAGGGCTGAATCTCTCCGTTTTTAAACGTTCGAATAGTTTTGTTGATTCGCTTGACTCTGCGATTTTTTCCCCCGCAAAGTCTATACAATTGCACACTTTCAACTTTTTCTGTCACCCAGTCCCTAATTACAGGGGTGTAACTAATCTTCTTCTTTTTTTCTTACCGGAACTTTCCTCCAAAGGGATGTTCTTTGCACATCTATTGATGAAAGACGACCAGCCAGTCAGCGGATCTGGAGGCTTTCGCACTCCATTATAACCCGTATCAACTTCAATTCTTTCGGATAAAAAACAGCCAAAACCACCCCGACCACAAGACTCAGTTCGGGTTTTCTTGATGGAAATTTCTTTTCTCCAAAGTAGAGTGTCCATGGTCAATGTTGTAGTTGTAGGTTCGAATCTCAGAAGAAACTGAGGTTCCAACCTACAAGCCCAGCCCGTGCTAAGGGGTTTCCCTATTTTAGTATAAAGCTGGCATGGGCAAAGTTTAAAAAAAATATTCTTAAAAATTCCACAGGCTCAAGAAGCAAGCACAGGGAGATGAATCCTTCTGAATGCCAAGGACCGGACCACTGAACCAGTCATTGTGTATTACGTATTGTGCCCTACATAACTTGAACTGAACTTGAAACATGAAATAAAACTCACTTGGAGCTTTTTTTTAAACGCATGCAATTAAAGTTGCATGCCCAGATCCAACATCCGCACCGGATGCTCGGCTTCCGCACTTCCGGCTCTCAAAATTCCCAGGCCATTGACGGACTTGGTGGGATTTTCTCTCTACTGTTGCATCATCATGAGTTTTCAGATTCACTGAATATGTGCAACCCTTTTTGATAGACATAATAGCATACATTGCTCCAGTATACTTTATATGGCATTTCTGATTTTTGGTTGTAAACATCATCTTAAACGGGTCGGCTTCAAAAATAATAAGGTCCGTTTAATTTAAGGGACATCAAATGTCATGTTGAGATACTTCATGTCGCTTTGAAAGAAGCCATATTTTTGCTGTAGCCTTTTTTGTATTGTGATATTTGATATAGCTTAATGTCCGAAGAGAGTTTCTGAAAACTATGAATCTCTTATCTTCCTTGCAAGATTAATAATAGTACGTCAAGTTACTTTATTTAAACTCACTTTTTGGTCCTCCCGAACTGCTAAAAAAATTCATATGGAGGGAGACTTTTTAATAAATAATTTCCCATCATTTTTTCAATTACAACCCATTTAGTGAAGTTTACTTTAATTAGTTTTTAGCTTGTTGTAGGTTAGTTACGAAAACCTTATTTTAATTCGTGTATTGTATACTACTACTGGCTAAATGCTGTCTTACTTCGCCTCTTTCCTTCTTCTAATTCTTCTAAGTATTAATGATCTGAAAAATTTTGGCGTGGATCTTCGCCGCTCTGCACGAACTAAAAAAATTATTTTCTTTGTATCCTGGACCTTAATATGTCAGCATACAATTTTTTTTTTATATATATATGTACCCTGTATAATGATCAAGAGCTGTTTCCTATTTACGAAAAAGTTATAGGGAAAAATAATCAAAAAAAATAGTGTGAAGAATACCAAGAGAACTGTGACCGATTGAGTAAGAACATATTTGGTATTCATACATATCGTTTATTGCGAAGGTAATTGAAGGGCAAGCTTTACGATTGGAGGTGTACATAAAAGAAATAGATTGGTCTGAGATAAACGACAATGTTGATTGAGTGGTGGATCCCAAAAAATCATTGAATTCTCCGTAATGCAGCTACTTTCAGATTGCAAACAGTTTAGATTAAATGTTCACCATTGGGACTTTTGTATTTGGTAATCGGACGGCGGCATTCTTTTTCGAAAAGAGGTATCTGGTCTGTTGATTAAGCATTAAAACAGTCACTTTGGTTTTGATTTTAAAACACTGTGGCCAAGGAAACTGTTCATGTGATAGTCTGGAAACCACAGAGTAATATTCACAATCGTACATTCATCGTAATTCAAATTCAAATTCAAATTCACATGCATGGGACTGGGACGAGAGGATGATTTGTTGGAGGGAGTAACGTCCATCGGATGCCGGGATTTCCAGTGTTGCAGTGATACAATGGGGTTTGCTTCTTGTTCATGGGGATAAATAGATCGGAAATTATAGGATTTATTGGTTGATCCTGATTTTTTAATGGTAACGACACTACGTGTAAAATAGCGGAGCAATACATGAACAGCAATTGTGAGTTCAACATGTTTAGGTTTTTGAAATTAAATTAAGTATCTACATTTTTTAAGTGTGGGTTTACAACTAGTTTATCTAAAAATATACAATATTTATAAAGGCTTTCAAGAGTTAAATTAAAAATTATAATCTTTACGCCACACAGGTGGTCGCTTCGTATTGAGGTGCATGGAGGTAATATTGGCAGAGAACTAGGTATTCTTGTACGTAGAATTGATATTAATGTCTCGTCTTTTGAATCAGTATCATTGTCGGGGATGGATTTCTAATGGATTAGCTTAAAAATAAAGATAAAGCATCAAAAGCCATTAGCCCAACATGTATAACTATTTACTTACCTTGCACAAAGGACATTCGGACATTTTCGGACATTTTTCCTTCTCCTCCCAAGAGAAAGGAAAAAAACCCATTCCACCGGTGGATAATCCTGTAATTGCGAATTACCACTTTTCTAGGATGATTGAAAACAGCATACATTCTGTCAATTTAATGCAGTTTTCTTTTAAATAGTTTTACACAACCAGTGTGCCCACAATGTTTATATTCGGAAGGAGGATACAAATACGAAGAAACCATACCATCAGTCATGATGGTTAATTCCCTTCGGTAAAACAATACTATAGTTTTTTAGTCATTTAAATGACAATATCCGTGATAATTCTATCTTGGATTACATTTACATTTACAACAAAATGCAACTTAAAAATGTTCAATTCCAAAGTGAAAAACTGCAGCCTGAATAGCAGCAGCCTGAATCTCAACGTTTAAACTTCCAAAATCTTGTTCACTTAACCAAACTGAAAAATTCCAGCCTGAATCTCAAAGTTCAAACTTTCAAAATCCAAAATCTTGTTCACTTAACCAAATTAAAAAAGTCTAGCCTAAGTAGCAGCAACCTGAATCTCAAAGTTCAAACTTTCAAAATCCAAAATCTTGTTCACTTAACCAAACTGAAAGACTGCAGCCTTAACACCAGCAGCCTGAATCTCAAAGTTCAAACTTTCAAAATCCAAAATCTTGTTCACTTAACCAAATTAAAAATGTCTAGCCTAAGTAGCAGCAACCTGAATCTCAAAGTTCAAACTTTCAAAATCCAAAATCTTGTTCACTTAACCAAACTGAAAGACTGCAGCCTTAACACCAGCAGCCTGAATCTCAAAGTTCAAACTTTCAAAATCCAAAATCTTGTTCACTTAAACAAACTGAAAAAGTCCAGCCTGAAAAGCATATTTTGTGGATTTGGCTTATATTCCTATGATTTCTATGATTAAAATGTGCCAACTAATCTAAATGATAAGCTATGACATTAATTTTATAGAATTTGTTTCAATGATAACGAAATGCATATATTTTAAACCACCTTTAACTTGTTGATCTGTTAAAAGTTACGATTACCTTTAAATGTTTTATTATTCATGCTGACTTTGAAGAATGCGTGCCCTGTTTTTCGATGAATAAAATGAAAGGAAATGTCTGAAATCTTGTGTTGCCCTTTTTGAAGTCATAAAAAAGTAAGTTTAAAATAAATTTGGGTTTTGAAGGTTTTTTAATATTTACGGTTTTAAAATACATTTTAAATAATAATGGAAACAATAATAATGGTAAATCGTTGAATGAAAAATGGATAGAAAACTTTTAAAGATTACAAAATGAGTAAAATATTGTAGCAGTCTGGTCCAGAATCAGGAACATCAACATTCAGTTTGCAAAAATCAGCAGCATCGGGCTGGTTAAAGGATTCTCCTGAAAAACCATAAAATACAAATTACAATTAAAAATTGATTAAAATAGGGGAAAAATAAGACGCTAACTATAAATTTACAAAAAAACTCAAAATTACAATATATTATTGAGACAGTGGACATGCACTTCCTTCTCCATCGCCGCCTTCTCTGCTTTCAACCAATTGTGTTGGGTGGTGTCGTACCACAATTTGTACCAAACAAATAGTACTAGTCGAAAACTATTTTTATTAAATACGATTTATTAATTAAATGAAAATGAAAATGTTACAAGAACATGCATGCTTTATTTGCACTTCATTACTACTAATTATTACATTTTTGAGCAACTTTGATCTCATTATGTATTGTACACATTATTAATTTAGGAGAATAATAATAAATCATGGTACGTCAAAGTATTTTTAAAAAAGACTCGAAAACGGGCATTGACTGAGTTCATGTGATTTAAAACATTGCCATAGTCAGCTTGAATATTTTGGCTTTCACTGGCTGCCACCGGGTGGACGGAGTTTTCCATGTAGAGCTACTTCTTCATCACCCGTTTCCTAGTTAACAAAGCTAGAACTAGCTAGGACGATCCTCCTTCTCTTCAAATATTCCTGTACCTCTACCAATTCGAATGCAAATGAGTCCATTAACAATAAGAAGAAGTTTTTTGTACGAAAAAAGTGGAAGATTTTTATCGTCTTCTAACTTCGTCCTGGTCTCATATTCCAGGCAGCGGGATGAACGTGATGTTTGCATAGACAAAAGACATCATGTCATAATGACTAAATGTCATTTATTCATCAGACATTCTACTTTAATAATGTGTTCCACAATAGCATCCTGCTTTAATTGCATTCAAAATGTAAATTGTCGTTATTTTTTCGAAATTTCGGTAGATAATATTGTAACAATATTTTAAATATTCCTGGACAGTTTACGGAGATTTTGCATAAAACCCTGACACATTCTTTGCACCCTGTATACTCAATGCATGTCCAAACCGTTGGAAACAACCAAAAAAGTACTACTGCCCCGAGAAACCCCTTCATTTTAAATAATTCTTAAAGGAGTCGTAATATTTAACACTGGTTAAGGGCCTACTTGTTTTGTTCGTGCTCTTTGACTTGCCCTAGCCTTCTGTAGATAATTTATTCACTAGTGATTTGCATATAATAATAATAATATCCCCATCGTTGAGCAGCCCTGGTCATCTCTCAGCTTCATGAATCCTTGGCCTGCATTCGTCGTTGAGATTTCTGAAATTACAAAACATTCTTATTTTAATGTGTCCTTGACTAACCTAATAGAAGAGCGCATTTGTCATATTTGATATTATTAAGATATAGATATAATTGAATTGAGATGTTGGTTGAGATATAAAGATACTTACTAATACAAATCTTGGTCGAAAAATCCCATTTAAGAAGCTGGTTACTTCTTTCTCCGTTCCCCTCTTTGCTACAGCTCGTTTTCTTATTTTTTCGCAAACATCGTAGGAAGGAGCTTTGGTTGCTGACCTCTTTGATGGGGACCTGATAACTCTAGCTCTAGAGTTGACCCGTGGGGTTGGCAAGGACTTAGTCAATGTTGTTGTAGAAGATTTTGATGTAGACGGCTTGGATGCAGAAGGCTTGGATGCAGACGGGATGGTGCCTGTGCTGGGTGGATGCACGTTCCCATCTTTAGTTAGCATTGGAATTTTGTATCCATGCTTTTTCACAAACGGTGATTCAGAAGCCAGTTCCACCCAATTAGCTGCAAAGGGTGGCAGTGAAGCAGCAGTGGTCATCTGTACGTCCTCCTCAACCAGCTCCTTGACTTGCAAAATCAAGTCCTAATGTAAAAGGTGTTTCATAATCATATGTACATTCGGTATTGTTATTGGTATTGGTATTAGCTTTATTGTCAAAGAATTACAACAAATTGATGCTGATTTTTTTGGTGTTGATTAACTTGAGTTTTTAATGAAAACCGTCCACACAGAGTTAATGAATTGCCCCCACCGTCTACACACAAATTACAGTTTTATGTTCAGCTCCCGCTGACCACCCACTCACCGATTTAATTTAAAATAAATTAACTTCTCAATTTGTCAGTCTAAGTTCAACATAAAAAGTTGAAGACTGTCAAGCTTGTTTTAAAAAAAAGCTTCTGCTGAAAAACCGCTTTCTCTGTTGGGAGAGCATTTTTTCTTCAAAGGCTACCTTATGCATTAAGAAATGCATAGGGGAGCCCTTGACATTCATTAAGGCATTTAGTGGCTCAAGCCTTTCATATATGAGGAAATCCCTGAGGAATGTCCCACAGGCAACGAATTTGTAGGTTACCGAGTTGGTTGATGATGGTGGTGGTGAGGGTTGACATAAAACTGGAGTTGGTTGATCATGGTGGTGGTGGTGGATGATATTGGTGGTTGTGAATGATGATGGCAGTAGTGGAGGTGGAACAAACCCGGAGGTAGTGGTGGAAAAAACCCCCGGAGGTGGTGGTTGGACAGAAACCCAAAGATGGTGGTGGAAAAAGCCCCGGAGGTAATGGTGGAAAAAACCGGAGACTTCTGCCAGGAATTGAACCTCCAGCTTACCCGGGTTTCCCACCCGAATCCCACACACTCCGGGTTCCTTGTCAAAAAAGTGGGGTCAAAGCCCGGGTCCTCCTTGTCCGGAGAAACACCGGAAGTCGAGGAGGGCCCTCCCCCTATCCCCAACATGTTACCCGGGTAGTTTGGGCCGCCCGGTAATAGGCAAAGGTCAGTTTGTAACATACTACTAGTATGATCCTTAGCTCGAAATTTTTGAAGGATAAGGGGACAATTTAGGTGATGAAGTGGATCAAAACTATTGTGTTGGGTAGACCAGTTTTTTCATTTAATGAGGAAATGAGGAATGTATGGGATGTAGATGATGGGAGTAGGTTGTATGGCCACGGGGCGATTAAATTGATAACCCAGAGTAGAAAAAGGGTTAGTTCGCCTTGAAGTCTTTTGATGGGCAATGGGTTTAGTGTCATACTCATTAAATGTTGAATTCGAAAATTGGCTCACTATGAATAATTATTGTTGGATAATTAACGGTTTGAAGGCTAACGTTTGGACTTGTAATGGTTGGAACTGTAACGGTTAAGATGATAATGGTTGAGCGGAATTGAGAAGAGTGAGGATGATGAAAAATGAGAAGGCCACAAGTGGTTGAAGTGAGTATAGGCTTGTGGAGATTAAGATGAGTTGAACTTGGATCATTTGATGAAGGGAATGCAGTTTGGGGTGGGTATGTTGGATTAACCGAGCTTGCTTATTGAACTTCATAACCAAAGTAAGGGATGCAGGAGTGGCTTCGTTGAGATGTAGGAAGATGTTGCAGGGGAGTTTAAATGGTCGTGAGGGTTTGGGGTTGAAGGGGAATTTAAGAAGACTTGTAAGACTGTTGATAGCCTTATCGTAAGCTTGGGTTTTGGTGTAAAGATGTGGAAGGGCATAGTGGGTGTTGGAGACAGCCTTGTTGTTGAGATATAAGGGACTGCAGGGACCAGGGAGTGGTCACAATAATATCTCTGGTCTCTTCGATTGAAGTGGTGAAGTCAGCAGCCGGAGGGGGAATAACAAATTCCGAGGACCGGATCAATAGTTCAGAGCTGAGTTGGAGCAGCTCGTAGTACTTGTAATCAAGCTTCAAAAGATTGACGAGAATAAGGGAAGAGAATTGATTAGTCAGTAAATGAATAGAGGCAGGTGGATCAAATCGCATGATGTGCGGTCCGTTTTAATCGTGGAAAATTCTAGGTACTTGATAAGTTGACATGATGAGAATGGATTTAATTTGATTAGAGATTAGAGGTGTATAAAAATCGGCGTGGAGCTTCACCTGTTGTTAGCAATCTTTGATTTTTGTTTTAATTCATCCTTTCCGATGTCTTTTGCCAAAAGTCTTACGGGCCTTTTGTCTTGACTAGTATTGACTATGATGAGTAAACTATATTATCCATTAGCTTTTACATAAAGTGTTTTAAGCCGCCGTACCTTTATATAAAAACGGAAATATTTAGCACTTCACAAATTTTGTATATATATGACTTTATAACAAGTTGGTCAGATCTAAGGAAATTTTTATAAATAATAATGGTCATCATTTAAATAAATTTATTATCTAGTAGTAGTAGTAAGCAATAATTCACAAATAATATTATCTATTTTATTCAATCAATAACCAATTCAACAAATCAGCAATTTAATAATTGAGAGAGAGAGAGATGTTACTCACTCTGAGACCCAATTGCAACTCGAATTTAACATTACTATAAATATTGTAATCAAGAAAATGTAGTTTTAAGTTTGAAAGGGTTGAGTATAATAGAATAATTGGATAAATGAACAGAATTGTCAATATTTTTTGCGTATTAATAAAATATATGGTGTAATATGCATTGCAATAGGAAATTGTGAATCGCATATAACCTAAGTGGCCTGACATTGGGATATAGATTCAAATTGTGTTTGCAAATATGCAGGACCGATAGTTCCAGTTCTTTGATATGTCTAGTAGAATGCATTAGATAGGAAGGAAGATTTATCTGTATCTATCTTACAGGAAAAAAACTGCTTTTATATCTTCTATAATTTATTGGTTAAATATGTATCTGTAATTATTTTTATAGAGCTGTCCTGTAAATGCCCTGTAAATGTTATTATAATGATCCTCAAAACAGCAGCAGCCCTACCTTAGGACGACGATGGAATACGCACTCTTAATTTTAATATGCATTTAAATTTCTTAATTATATGGGCATTTAAATGTGTTTTCGAACAAATGCTGCAGAAGTTGAATTACTTTTTGATTAATAAAATCAACTAGAGGGCAAGTTCTAGATTTAAATGCAGATGCATCTTAATAATAAAATAATAATGCATCCCTAGGATATCTAATCTTGTAATTATTTTTCAGAGTAAACTGACTCAAGAATGAAGAAAGTGTTGATATTACAGATACAGATTTTCTCCTTTTGTTGTTGTAAAGTGGGAATTAGTATACCATAGTTAATTGGAATTAGTTAATTACAATTGAGACATTTTGGACAGAGATGTCATGTGTGGTGTGGACAGAAATTCCAGCTTTTCAATTCCCTACTTGGCGCTCACTTTTGTCACCTTTGTCTGCGTCTGGATTTAAATATCCAAACCGTCCCGTAACTTAAAGATGACAATAATATACGTTTCGTGCATGTACATATGAAGTAGAATTTATTTTCGAATAGTAAACTGTCGACTGTATAAACATTCTAATATTCAATCTGAGTAGCTGCTTGGAGTATATATAGTTTTCTCTTGAAAAATAAATACTGATAAATGGACATTTTGTAATCAAGATTTCAGTAATGGAGTTACGATGTGAAACTCCTCAGATTCAGTGGCAGAATCCACATTTCGGATGGCACTTTCGGATGCCTTTTGATCAATAATTTCTCAAAACTAGGCTTAAAATATGTTTTTGATGTCAGTCGGATAGATAGTATTAATTAGCTTGACATTTTTCTGCTCACCGTATTCTAATAAGACAAGCCCGAAGGGTATTTACAACTTTGGATTCTTGCAGTTTAAACTGTTGCGTCTATTTAAGTTTAGTTCGATTAAGGTAATACGGGCAAAAGATAAATCATGGGAGAATTTTTTGTTCTCAAATTTTGTATGTAATTTACTTTCTTTAATTTGCAATTGTTTGAGGGTTTATTGTACAGAATGGGTTGAGTTAGTTGAAGATTGTAAATGTTAGCGTCCTAACAATGTAGACGTAATCGTGCAAAACAACTGGCGTTGTAACAATGTAGACATTCAAATAAGAAATTAGTATCCTTCAGTAAATCAAGACATTCAAACCACAAATTAAATAAGATGAGGATTAAAATAGTGTATTCGATGAGTTATCGATGAGTTGATACATCATTTGTATTGTATGATCCCGGTATTTGGTTTTCTGGTTATAACTTATCGATTTCGTCTTTTAAAATCTCCCGTTCTAATGTCATTATTTGTGATGAATAAAAAAAATCCCAAATGTTATTAATTCATTCAAAACAAACTACATGGATTTCCATGAATATTAATGAATGATTGCCACCACTGACTGACCACTCAAAAAACACAACGAGCTGGAAATTCATACCAAACCTTCCAAATTGAGATTTACAAAGGAACTAGCGGCCCACCTGTCCCGACACGGGCCGGAAGAAGGGTGTTTATTGAAATCAATGTGTTTCCCCACGTCCCCTGAACTATCAAAGACCCTGTGCTCCTGCAATGCCCTTTGCCAGTTGTCCCCTTAGCTCCTCACTTTTCGCTAGCCAATTGTCTCCTCTACCCTCCCTAAGCCAGATATTTCATCTGAGTGTATCTTCGCAAATTATTTATCGTACATATGTACATACGAAGTAGAATTTATTTTCGAATAGTAATTAATTGTCGACTGTATAAACATTCTAATATTCAAACTGA
>JAQFZA010000760.1:0-13621 GCA_034695115.1 Desoria olivacea | reverse complement strand
AACTTTTGAGGAACTTCCGACCGGGAAGCCCCAGCGCTATAACAACAAGCTCATAGTTGATGAATTCATCAACTATGCAACAAGCTAAAAATCAGAAATATTGGAACAACTGAATTGGGGAAATTGAGTCTAGGAGTAAACTTCAAAATCCAGTTACCAAAATTGCATAAAAATAACAACAACATAATATATTCTGAACCTTTCAAAACCATTTTGAAAACTCAGCAATGAAAACCCAGCGCGACGCGGTATCTATATGACTATGACACATGAAGTCAAGCAATCTTGAATAGTTGCATTATTTTGGCTTCATTTTTCTGATGCTTTTATTTGAATCATTTTCTGCGTTTTCAATCCGCGTTGTTCTGCCTCTATGAATCTTTCTAAATTGTTCATCCATTATCGTATTGTATCCTATCACTTCAAAAAATTTTATTGAACAAATTATTATGTTTATCTTCAGATTGTTTTTTTGTTTTCTACTCTCATGTTTGGAAACAATGAGAGAAATGATAAATTAAAGAAAATATTCCATTGATGTTTTGCAAACTCGAAACATAATGATACAAAATAAATTGGTACTAAAATTGGAATGCTAGTATATTGGAAATATTGACGATATGAATGTTGCAGACATTCGTAATATTATTAATATCGATTGTTTTTTTATTAAATTAAATAAAAACAATTTGTTGTAATCCAATTGAAACAACATTTGAGCTTGAATCGACATTCTGAAAATAGTATAGCTACCTATATCTGTTATCATTGTTATGTTTTGCACTGTTCTGACGCTAGTTTAGAATAAGAACCCGGTCCACAACGGGCTATGGGGACATCAGAGCTGAATGGGTAAATTCCAAGGCAGCGAACGTTGACATGAACACACTTCGGTAACGGACTTTGTTTCGTCGGGAACAAAAGTTGGTTATCCCGGCAGTAGCCGCGAGTGTATGCCTCGAAACATATTTTCAGATCCGAATCGAAGAACCAAAACGGGGCTCGATAGCCGCTTGGGTCCAACAGGTTCTCAGGGCAGCGTCTTTTCTCACAAACTGCCCTTTTGCCTCTTTTCAGCACTAGCCAGTAACCCCTTGGACAAGGTCCCTGAAGAATAACAAAAATATAGGTAGAAGCTTATTAAATTGCACCCATATCGGTCTCCTTATTAAAATATTGTTACCCGATCAAATAGCGGGTAGCATCGGTTTTTCGGCAGAAAATAAGCCAAAGCTCTCGTTTCTTTTATGCAGAACTCCTTATTCTTGGAAATAAACCTCGCTTCCTTCTTGCTGTATTGACCTGCATCATCGCAATCGCAAATTGCGGTGTGATTTTTACTATTTCTAAGAAATAGTTTCATCATCGGGGGACAAGGACCTCGAGTTCCAGCTAAGTAACATCGGGCAGGTTCACCATAGTATACCCATGGCATGTCAAATGTCCTACAACAAGAACGCTGTTAAATATCTCATCAATATTGATAGCTGTCGTTAGTTTAGTCAATGAGTACCTTTCAGGACATCCTGGGGCTGTATAGGGGCCCGTAAATCCATCCTTGAAATGAGTATCTATCATTCCCTCGTCATCTTCAGGGTCATGAAATCGAACTGCCACACCTTTGTTGATTGTCGTGTCATCCGCACTGATGTGTTGAATGGCTGTACAAAAATACCTTTGGGTGAATACCAAAATAAACAGTAAATTGAAACTAGACGATCTGAATACAATCATGTCCACCAAAAATCTGACTGCAAACTAACAATTAACCAGTTTGTGACAGAACGTAAGGAAAAACGTATGTTACAGGTTGCTATCAAAATGTGTAATCATCTCGTAATCGCAATAAAGTCGGGCTTTTAGAGTAACGGTACTGACCGGTATGGATTAGCAATGTTTATTATTTTACATATGTAGACTGGCAAGTTAAACTGTTAGAATTTGAGCTTGTACTTCTGCCTGAGATAAACATATGATTGATGAGAGCGAATTCAGCAAAAGTTAGCTCATTCATGCTAACAAGACCGGTTTCCACCACCACCAGATATCCCGAATGAAATGAAACATCTCAACCACCTTGTCTTAAAACATTCTTATTTTTTTATAAATCAAATTAGCAAACAAACCACTCGAACC
Source organism: Desoria olivacea (assembly GCA_034695115.1). Taxonomy (NCBI): domain Eukaryota; kingdom Metazoa; phylum Arthropoda; class Collembola; order Entomobryomorpha; family Isotomidae; genus Desoria; species Desoria olivacea. The sequence continues at coordinate 11,485 of JAQFZA010000760.1, read as the reverse complement.
CACAAATTGTGCATACCAAAGGATATTTTCATGATCGATTCATATTAATCGAATGCTGAAGCTGATCTCTGTTTCTATTTCCACATCAAAGTACAATTCTAATTTACCTAATAGGAATGGGTACTTACAATTTTTGAAATATTTCACTCAACAACTCCAGGTTTACTTCATACGAAATTCATGTAAAATAAAAATAAACTTACGGTACAATTGCCTTAGTATTTTAAAAGCTATCTTTTACCCATTATAATACAATAATCATAATTAAATCAAAACCTGTAGTTATTACGACGATGATCAACCTGCGCTTGGACAACCAAGCCAAACCTACCCCTATCTCATACACAAACATGGAGCAAAACTAATCCACAATAAGTAATCTTAAAAGTAAAACTAAACAGAAAAAAGACAGACATTTTCAAATTCGACCCCAAAGACTTCCCCTTCGTTTTGAAATAACAGCTTTAGTAAGGTCTTGGACGATCTCGTTTTTGATCACTCCTCATTGGACCACTTCCTCCTCGATCTCCGCCACCGCCTCGGCTACCACGGAACCCACCACCACCTCTGTCCCCTCCTCGTCCACGGAAACCTCCTGTTCAGTAATATACACCAGTCAGATACAAGTAAAATATTGTTAAAACTTCTACAGTCTAGTATTTATGAAATAAACTTATATCGAACCTCTGTCACCTCCGCCTCCTCTATCACCGCCTCGACCACCACGGAAGCCTCCTCCTCCTCCACGACCACCTCGGTCATCACCGCCAGATCGATCTCCATCTGTAAGGTCACGGAGTAAACGAGTCAACGAATTTGTAAGCCTCACACAGTGCACTGCAATACTGACAAAAGCAACTAAAAATGGCACCAAGAAGCTAGGCAAAACTCAGCAGGTACCTCTAAATCCTCCTCTTCCTCTGGGGGCTCCACCCCGTCCCCCTCTTCCCATGCCATCCCCAGTGGGATCACGAAGCACTCCACCACCGCCACCCCCATAACCACCGTCTTCAGAATCTACAATTAGATTGTAGAAAAAGCATTAGCATAGATAATACAGCAAAGCATTTGAGACATTGTGAGCTCTTTTAAAAAAGCACAAACCATACCAGGCTTGGAGCTTCCACATCGATTGCAGGCTGTCCTCCATGCGAAGTTTGTGTTCCCACATCCAGAGTCAGTGCAAGTCCAGTCACCTTCACGTCCAAATGCTGTTTAGAGCAAATACAAGTTAATACACATTCATAACGTAACTCAGGCCTTTGATACATCGTACGTTTAGGACCTCCACTATCTCGACCACCGCGATCGCCCCCTCCACCCCCTCTTGGGCCGCCTCTATCCATTCCTCCTCGGTACCCACCTCCTCCCCTATCACCGCCTCCTCTTCCACCCCCTCCTCGTGGTGCTATAATTCAGATTAGTTAGATCCATAATTTAGACATCCTACTTAGTCGCTTCAGACTTGATTCACGAAACACTGCAAATAGCATCAAGTTAATTTGACTGTTTGTTTACCTCCGTAGCCTCCTCCTCCAGATCCACCAGAATCAGAAAATGTTGACGACGAACTCCGAGTTGCCATTGACACAGCAATCGTGTATCCTTGAAAATCTTTCTCTATTTTAGGGCAAAAAAATCTTGTTAGACTTCGGTCTCAGGATTTTAGTTGTGAAACTTTTTAGAGGAGTTTAACTTACGGTTGAACCAGGTAATTGCAGACTTGGCTGCATCAGGATCGTCGTAAGTAACAGTGCACTCTCCTTTTGGTTTACCTGTCATCTTGTCCTTGTACATCCATACTTTAGGTTTGCCGGTCCGTCTATCAATCTGGTAGTTTACAAAACGAAATATAAAACACCACCTAAACTTTAATCGTTTTAACAAACTGTTGTCAAATACATTGAACACATACCTTCACTATTCCAATGGCTCCAAAATATTCGGCAATGTCAGCCTCAGATGCATTTGGTGGAAGTCCAGAGACAAAAACACAATCTCCTCGTTCTTGTGGCATTCCTCCGTCATTACCGCCGCCTCCACCATATCCTCCTAATTTTTATAACAGACAACGAATCAGCCAAAACAAATATCTATCGGATCAACTTAGATAAAGAATCCTACATTTAGCTATTTTATAATACTAAAAATTCATATCCCATTTGGTTATTTTAAACTTTTGTCTATCCTAATCTAACGATCCATTCTGTCTGCAGTGAAACCTATTAAGTCTCGTCGTTAGTCTTCTAACTAAAACAATCTCAATATACACTTTATCTATTAAACAAACAGACTTGTCATTTCCGCAAAATTCATATCAAGACCAAACATCAATTAAACTTGAAAACCGCAAGCCCAACTACATTTTAATCCTAAATCCTACAACTGATGTTGATCCCGACGATTTTGACTCTGTCGATTAGACAATTTACTAAAAACACACATGTACAAAGCCCCTAAACAATTAATACTTCCGTTCGGTGATATCAAATAACCAGTAGCCACAGGTATGCTTTGTATAATGTCCTTCGTATATAATTAATTAAGATGTTTTTCATTCATCACACGACGCACAATATTTTCACTGTACTGAAACGTGTAGTTGCTAGTTGCCAGTAGCCTTCCCCCAACATCAACATCTCAAACTTACTTGAAGTGACAGAAGACCGCTTCAAACGGTTGTCGGTTTCGACAGCTTTATCATGCATTATTACACCCACCGCCACAAATTAACTATTCTGGACCTTTGGTAGTCTACCAATAAATCGCGGACCCAAACCGATTAATTTCTATATTCCATGCCAATATTAGCAGTTTTTTGTCCTTCATCTATTACCAACCTTTTGTCTAGTAACTCTTTAAAGTATCTAAACTTCCACACTCGACACCGAACGTCATATTACAACCTACAATACCCTACGAGATATCATCAACACTCGAAACCTTGAGGACTCAAAATAAGCGTGTGTAAAACGGTAAAAAACAAGTTTGCAGGAAATTAAGGAGGACAAAGAATGTAAGGAATTGGTTTGAAATGCAAGACATGTTTCTTTTAACAAGTATAAATATGTAGCAGGATTTTAGGTTACATAAATTTAACTGGATTTTGTATGATGAGTAGGAAGTCATATTAGTAATCTAGTAGGAAGGAGGTATAAACCGTGAATTTACAAATATAATTAGGAAAATAAACAGATACATAGCTACTGAAGTAAGTAATGAATGGAAGAAGACGTAGATCAATTAGTTTGCAATCGCAAATGTTACCTTTGGAAGGGTACGTCGACCCTTGTTTAGACCCGGAGCTATAAATAGAGAGACAGAGAACCAACATCAGTTTCACAATTGACACACTCACTCCCGTTCTTTCTTTTCTTGACCTCCAGACGAGGAGGAGACTCCAAAAGGACGCTTGAATTGAAGGTATCTCATTGTCTCTCTAACGAATTTTTACTTTATATACCCTGTGGAACTTTTTAGCAACTCAATAACAATTTAGATATTCCCCATTTAACACCGTACGAATGCTTTATAAGTCTGAAAGACATTTCATTGTCTGTTTCATTTACCATCGCCAACCCTTCCTTCTCTTCCGGACGACCCAACTCAACACACTCGAGTTCAGAGATTTTCAGAGATCACAATAAATTGTAGATTATAAAAACAACGAAATAGCTCAAACTACTAAATTAAATTACTCGCGAACCGAAGCTTTTTTTCTTAAAAATTTTTGAATAAATATAAGGACTTCTGAAACACAAATTTAATTAAATGTACTTTCAAAAACTTGGCTCAAGGTCTATTACTTTACTCCGAAAATTTCCGATCTCGTTAACCGTGTTGAAGTGCAAGTGTAGGTATGAGGTAGGGGGGTTACTCCAGAGATAGTAAGTAACCACACCATCCTTCGAGAGTACCTGTAGTGATGACAAAACACTCCATCCCAGATAACCAGTTAACTCCAAACTCAGGAAATGCGTTTTTTAAACAACTTCATTAGACAAATCAACTACATTAAAATAATTTAATACCAAATCACTTTTTGCAGAATCTTTTATCTCTTCCTTACTGTCATCTACCTTGCGTAAGTCTTAGTATACTTTGCGATTTATATACGTATACGCAGCCCTCGGTAATCTGACGACGTAGGTATTTTGTATCCTAATGTTCATACTGTACAGTTTACTTCTTAAACGGTTCCTGCTAATTTTGTATAACGTTCATACTAAATGTTAACAACTGTAACCAAATTGTATTTGACAATACTCCTAGTCCTAATTCTGCATTACCTTTACATTTCTATTACTAAACCTTTTTGATTGAGATTGATCAATTAGATCTTATCACGCCTGATCACGCAGTAAAACGTGTTGAGAAAATAATATTCGAATCCAAGTAAATCGGAGTTTAGAGTATCAGTATCACACATGTAACAACCCATTTCTAAACTGAAGCTTTAAGTCTCTAAAGACCGACACCCGATGACCCAACCGCTGTTCCAGTTATTATTAACTTATCTCACTCCAACCCACCACACCCAACATTAACCAAGTTTAGTTTGTAGTAATTAATTACAAGCTGTAGCCTTCTGGCAATGTTTTAATTGACCTATCATTATCAAGTATTATTTCCACGAAATGAATGGTACTTCTATCCGAAGTGGTAGTTAACCCTTAATCCCTCACATTTTCACAGTGTAATCTAAATTACTCAAATAGGTCTGATTCAGTGTTTCTGTTTCTGTTTTATAAAATTACAACTAACACATTTAACATCCCCTAATCGCAGTTGTAGTAGATTAAAGTTTTCATTAAAAGATTCTGCAGTTCCACAGTTGCCATTGTTAAATGTAATGCGATTTATAATTCTAGGAACTACGAGCTACATTTCATCTACTATCAGAACAGAAAATGAGAAAGTTAGACAATCGTCTTACTTGAATCGGCTTCCACCTCCGTTTCCGCCGCCTCCATACCCCCCGCCGCCGCCCCCTCCATATCCACCACCACCGCCGCCTTGTCCTCCACCACCACCACCTAAGTCAACGCACAAGAAAGTAATATTATTACACACCTGCAAAAGTAATGATTGAAGATGTTCAATCATATTGATATGTATCTACTAACCATAGCCTCCTCCTCCTCCTTGAGACGGAGGTGGGGCAGAGTAACCTCCGTAACTCCCATTGCCAGATGATCCATAAGTACTTCCACCACCATATTCGTAACCACCAGAAGGTGCACTCTGACCTCCGGGCTGGGGAGAACTACTATAACCTCCGGATCCATATCCACCACCTATTTCATCAAAAAAATCCCACATTTTAAAATCATAATTTTCCTATTTAGTCCTTCCCTGTAACGAAGTACGGAACATATAAATTAATTTGGCAAATGTAAGCTGTTTAAAAACATTTTGTCATTCAAGTCAAAAGTCAAAACCGATCTCAACTTTGACCTACAACAACGAATGTCATTCCAGAAGACAAACAAAGCAAAATAAGATAGGAAATTATGAACTATTCCAATTCAAGACTTAGCCGATAATTCATAGCTGAGATCGTTTTTGAATCCTAGCCGTACAATAATAACTGCCAACCATAAAAACAAAAAAGCATAAGTACTGGGAGCAGTAGGATATCCATAACCAGAAGGATTCGGTGGAGGAGCACTATAGTCTCGTCCTCCAGGACCTCCGGTTGGTGCAGCGGCTTGAGGTGCACCTGCCAAGCAAAAGAAACTTCCAGTTAACTTCACAATAACTTCCTCAACATAGCAATTACCTACAAATTAGATTACTACATACCCCATGCCGAAGGTGGAGGGGGATAGCTCGTGTCGAAGCTACCGGATTGAGGGGGGCCTCCTCCATAAGGAGGTGGTCCTGGTGGTGGGGCTGACATCGTTGCACCATAACCTCCTCCTCCTCCTCCGTAGCCACCTCCTGGGTTTCCGTAGCCTGGATATTCTGAACCAAACAGAATGGAACATCACTGTGTAAATCTTCTTCATTCAGAGCAAATCATAGATCATTACAACTAAAACAAACTCAGCATCCCAAACTTCAATGTTTTACGATGTACGACATAAAAAAATGACTCAAACTAGTAAACGGCCTTATAACACTGTAAACCAAGTTAAGAAACTATTAAATAAATACAGATACCCACCACCCGCACTGAAAATTACGACACGCAGGAGGGACACGAGACCCGACCTAACGAAGCCCCCTGTCAATTCTGACAGTTTTGACCTTTCCTTTTATAGTTATTTGATATCACCGAAGACAACCGAGGTATTAATATTAAATACACTTTAGAATAATGAACCTGTTCCTAAATTAATTGATGATTTTTCGGAATTTTCTTGAATCTCAAATGTCCTTTTTTGATGAGGACGGAGGAGCTGAAAAAGAATAGAATTTCGAATAAAGACGAGGAAAACCAAATGAAAATAACTTACGACTGTCCCCCATGGCTAAAGCTGAATTCAAGGTTTCTGGAATTTGTAAAATTTGGTAACTTTTCTTGTGAAATTTAATAAAATTTCGGGTAAAATTGATGAGCTGACTCGGTCGGAGTTTTGTGTGTAAGTGTGAGGAAATGAAAGATGACTGACCGATGAGACATAGGAGTTCATTCAAAGTGACGCCGGCGGTGGTGGTGGTGGTGGTGCAGAAGCGGTGCTGCTTTCTTCTCAACACACCAGGCCGAGCTAACAAACTTTAAATTAAACTTCCTGTAGGAAAGCTACAGCTTTTTTGTCTCGTTCTACCCCATGATATTCCTTTCTACTTCTAACACTCCTGCGATTTTTATTTTTCATGTGACATGACATCGACATATTCGTAAATGTCAATTCGTAAATTATTCAAATATGTTACGACGGTTTCATAAAATAGTTTACATATGATGGTAATAAAAAGTCCAACTTTCTTAGATGCCAGAAAAGTTTTCTTGAGTCCGTCCACATATATTAAAAATTTAATTTAGGTTTTAACTTTTAACCAACAGTGCCCTTAATCTGCTAATACTTTCTTTGAGAAATAAATTATTTTAATCTCAATCTACTGACGACGACGAGTGAATCAAGTTAGCTTCCCTCCAGAGTCCAGGCTGAACCTTCCATAAGCTCCATAGATTCAGCAATCGGAAGGAAAATTTGAAAAACGAGGACATTGCAGCAAAACCGGTATCGGGTTCGGGTGTACAAGGAATTGTCACTTTCCAAAAATTCTGAGAATCCTTTTAATTAAATTAACTGTGAACTGCTTATTTCCCGTTTTTATTTAAATTTAGCTTCATGCTTTGTTTAATATATAGTTCCTTCATATTTAAGTTATAGCTGATTTCTAGAACTTACTTAACAATTAAATTAACAGTACCTCATCATAACAATAAGAGCGACCGAGTATTATGTATTATGTAGTACATCGATTAGTATTTTCATAGATTGACTAGTATTTTCAAGAAATGCTTAGACCATATGGAAATAGATTCCTGGCATGCATTACCGGCACTGAATAAGGAACTCTACAAATTATATGTCAAAAATCTTTATCAAGTCCATTTCGGCTTATGAAAAAATGGATTTCCTCATCAATAGAATTGATGAGCCTTCTGAATAGCGATAAGTCAATAAGATATTGTCCCCCAGAATTGTAATGCAATGCCATGTGGGTATAAACGGTACTGATGAAATTACAATTCACTTACAAGTTGTAATTGCTTGTAATTTATTATTTAGACCAACTAACCACTACTGTAACCAAATGTATTTCCTATTCCATTGTGTAGTTCAAACTGAACAAGAAATGACATTGTATATATATAGGTTATGTTTAGAAACAAATGTGAATTTATTTACGAATGAAATGATACGAAATTACTATAATACCTGAAATCGTTGACGTTCTTACACTTTAATATTTTTGTTAACTTGTCTATAACTTGACAGTTTTTTTTAACTACAGATATGCTTACTATCTATATTTTCGTTTCTGTATCCTTGATTCTCTTGGCTCTTCTCCCCTTAGGTAATTAATAATTGCCTAATTAATTATATAGTCCCGTAACTCTTAATTTCTATAAGATACATATCTTCTTTTGAACCACAAGATATTGTAGAAGGGAGAAGCAGGAGTCATTTCCCCAGGTCACAAGAGACTGAAGAATACAACTATGATGACGACGACTATGATGTACAGCCCAAGTTCAACCGGCATCCAAAAGTGGACACCGATGAATATTTTGGGCACGATCGTCGTAAGCTGGTTAAATGCCTCATTTATTATTTTTTTTAAAGAATTCATCAAAAAATACATGGGATAATTAGTAAACTATAATTTTGAGTTTTATTGGCTGCAGAATGGCAGAACTACCCTCATGGACGGAAAAGAGTTCACGAGGGATTGAGACATCGAAAAGGTCAGGCTTATCCCAAGCGATCCTATAAACGCCATCAGAGCAGAAGGGGTTAGTAAATATAATTTTGCACAATTGATTTTGATTTGTTGTGTTGTATTCGCTTTATTTTTAATGTCGAAAGAAAATAGTTTTTTGGTGCTAATTTTTTAATTTTTATTGTTTAAATGACAAAAAAAACATTTATTTAATCGAATATTCTTATTAATTTCCATTACAATTAATCGAAGATCCCTTTGTTTTCTGGACATCTGCCATTTCCATATAATATATCGACCTTCAATCTGCTTACTATTAACTAAGAAATTTATACCATTGCTGGAATGAAGCGAAAAATTGAGCAACATTTGCTTTTTAACAGCAAGTTTTAGTTCATGAAATTGATTTTTTTTTTAAATCTTAATTACATCGACAGTTAAAGATGGACGATTTTTGGGTGGATTTCTTAAACACATGGCACCCATACTATCTAACATGGCACCCATGATCAGCAAGGGTATCGGAATGTCCAAAAAGTTAGGTCAAATAGTTGCTCCCGGAATCGTTGAGAAAATAGATAATTACGCCGGAGAAAAAATAGCTGACCTAGCCATGGGTGCTATGGATGGCAGTAATCCTCATGCTGAAAAAATGCTAGGAATGATTGAAAGCATGGGACTAGAATTTGACGAAGGGGATGAAGAAGACGAATGCGAACCCGTTTCTGATGGCAAGTCCGGTTCATCAAATAATCAAACTGCAAAGAACGAAACAGGCGGATTGTCAACTCCTGTCGGTGGCGAAGCTCCCCCCTTGCCCAAATGTGAACCTGTTTCTAAAACCAAACCCGTAAATGCAACGGGCTCCCCAACACCAACTACTTCCGTCGAGACTGAAACCAAAGCCGTAAGCGCGACAGATACACCAACTACTTCCGTCGAGATTGAAACCACAAGCGAAGCGGTCACTGTTGGCTCTACCGATAGTGTAGACACAACAGAAGGTGGATCGACAGCTAGTTCCGTGGACGATGAAGCAACAACCACGACGCCTACATAATGACCCATAATCTTACTTTGAACTTAAGTAAATAAGCTTCTTATTAATTTTCATATTTCACTGCTTTATCTAAATCTACTATCCGTTTCCAATACCCAGGACCACTTCAGTTAAGAAGTAGCAGAGTTGGCCAAATTGTTAAGAATCTTGCAGCTCCGAAAATACAATTATTTTTATTAGTATGGCCAAAATACAAACACCTGATTCATTTAGCGATTGGGTTTATATTTTTAACACGCAAACATTTAAAAGCTTAACTTTTAAGGAGTTTTATTTTTAACATCTATAATTAGTATAATTTAAGTATGACACGGAATATTTATTGTTTTTTGGTTATTCAGTAAGTTTGTACTTTGTTTGTAATACAAGATCTAGTTAATTCTGAAAAACCTGGTAATTTCAGTTTGATATCTTGACAATGATATATTGTTATTGAAATCCAAAAACCTAAAAACATTAACGTTTTTAAATTATTTATGGCCATCTTGTGAAATTCCAGGAATAATTTTCCAACCCGCATTGCTATTTCCTACCCTAATGTTTATTTCGTCTCCTCTTATCGTAATCACTATTAGGTGAGCATCAAATTCTTGTAACCTTTAATTCCTGAATACAAGATATTGTCAAGGAAAGAACCCGGAAACTATACCCCCACTACTGATTTTAGTGACACATGAAAAGCTATACATACGAAATAAATAACAAATATCAAACGAAGGCTTGGATATCCTTGTAATTTATTATTCAGATCAGCTATTCCATTGTGTATTCAAAGTTCAAATAAAACAAGCAATGACAATATTTAGGTCATATGTTTTAAAAACACATGTTTTTAACTTAATAATTCAACACCGCTATAAAAGGTACTTTAGCTCCTGGCCTTTTAACAATGTTACCATAATAAATAAATAACTTGAGAGTTTAATTGTTGACATGTTCACTATCCGCATTTCCGTTGTAGCTGCCCTGATTTTCTTGAGTCTTCTGTCCTTCGGTAATTAAAGATTAAATGTACGCAGTGGCCAAGTGACAATACTAATTTATTTTTACATTTTGAATCACAAGATATTGTGGAAGGACGACGGAGGAATCACGTATCCAAGTCCCGGGAGGCCCAGGGAGGGTTGAGTTCATACCATAATCGGTATCTGAACAGAAGGGGTCAGTAGCACAATTTTGCACAATTAATTTCCAAAAAACGATAACTCTAGTGTTCACTGATTCTATTTTAATTAAATCAATTATTGTTGAAAAAAGCCTAAACGATCAGATATAATTCGATAAATCATGCAGCACTTTGAACATTCCTTTATGATTAACTAAAGATATCTTTGTAAAATTAGGATTTTAAATCTCAACCATTTAAAAATCAATTTCAATTGGCCTACAGCTTAAAGCAAATTAATTGTCGTCTAATAGTAATAATAATACGGTTTTATTTTCATGTACATATAAATGGTAACAAGTTATTGTTATTTTCACCGTTTAACATGTCAGTCATTAAAAAATTAGATTAACTTAACTAAAGTAAAACTTTACATAATCCATTCTAATCTGCAAGAAACAATCTCAAAGACTTTTCAACTTTCTTAACAAAAATCAATTGTCTTTAACGCACAGTAGCTTTAACATTAACACTAGAACCGCCAACGGTCTATGAAGTTGAAAAAATGTATGAATCGTTTCTGCAGGAAATTATGCAAGAGGTTTCGATGGGATCGCAATCTTGGAATCCCTGGCTGCTAACGGAACTTCAAAAAACGGGACAGCTGCAGTAGGGACTCCCGGTGAGGGTGAAAGTGCAAAAAATATCGAAGATGCAGAAAATACTTATTCCGATTCCGAAGAAGCTACAGATGATACCGAAGATGCAGAAACTACCGATGATACCGACGATGCAGAAACTTCCGGCGAGGCTACAGATGATACCAAAGATGAAGCACCTACCTCCGGCGAGGCTACAGATGATACCAAAGATGAAGCACCTACCTCCGGCGAGGCTACAGATGATACCAAAGATGAAGC
>JAQFZA010000759.1:0-13624 GCA_034695115.1 Desoria olivacea | reverse complement strand
ATTTTATTGAAATCCTTATCAAATATAGCCAATACTCGTAGGCACGAAAGTGGTACTCCAACTTGTCCAGTTTATTTGATCGTACTAAACTAATTGTATGCCCAAGAACTTACTTGGGTATTTAAATTTAGTCAAAGCTCACTGTATGCACCTTACAAGCATTTATTCGATCTTGAGCAACAAATTGGTTTACAACGCAGTCCAAGACCTTAACTCTATACCATTGATACAAAAGTTGGTTATAGTCACACCGACAAAAAGTAAATATTTGATATAAGGAACAGATGCTATATTTGGAAATCAAATTTTTGTAAGCTCCTCAATATTTAACAACAAAAATAAGTTTTCCTGTCCCCCTGAAGTATTTTCACACACTTTTTCGTGTTTTATATGTTTATTTTCGTGTAAAACTTTCGTTGTGCATATGCATAAGTAACAAAAATAGGCTCATACATACTTGTACAGTTTGTGGCTTTTAACAAGTTTTTTTTTGTATCGGTTCCTTTATCAGGTCTCTAAATTATCGTGGCTTGAGAAAAAAGCTGCTTCATCACTCTTCTCAAAAACACCAACTGCAACAATTAAAGATGCCTTAGAACACTTCAAAACTGCCGAAAACGTAGGGAAGCCCTCAAAAGAAAACAGACTTTTTCTAGCAAAATGTTATATCGGTATGGATGATTATAAAAGTACACTGCATTGGCTAAACTCGGCTGCAATTCTTCCTGTCCTTTCTCAAAGTGTAAGTTCCTTAAAAAAAGGTATATTTTAACTCATATTATAAAATACTTTCCGTGTCAAAATTAATTGATGAGAAAATTGTGCATTTTTTACAGGACAAAAAAGCTGAAGCCGAAATTGCTAAATTACTCTCGAAACATCGCAAAAATCTTCATTGAAACTGACTGTTTTTAAATAATACAAATTACTTCTGATGATAATCATCCATCGGACAGAAGTAAACTATGATTCACACTCAATCAAAAGTATATACTGGAATATGTAACTGGAGTAGTTCAATAAAAAGAGATTTGTATTCTATTTGTTTACCTTATTTTAACTAAAAAATAAAACTAAAACCTATTTTTTCAACAACTAAAATTAAAACTAAAACTTAAATCTTTTTTATTGCAGCAACTAAAACTAAAACTAAAAGGCATCGGTACAAGTAAAACTAAAACTCGTACCCAACAACTAAAAAACACTAGGGGGGTACAGACTTTAAATCCAAAGATCGATTCAATTATCCATCAGGGTCAACTACTATTTTTAGCATAATTTCGACTAGAACCTTGGACACCACATAGTGGACATCAGAGTTACGCTGTGGGTTTACCCGGCCGGGTTTCATACCCAACCCGGCCGGGTAAACCCACTTAAAATTGACTGGGTTTTACTGGGTTCCGGGTTTTGCTATACTGACCCCATACTAATAAACAAACCCGGCCAGGTTTTGAAACCCGACCGGGTCCGGGTTTGAAACCCGGGGTTAAGGGTCCCCGGGTGGGTTTTGCGTAACCCTGGTTGACATGATATCACTCAGCAGTCAGCAGTAAACAAACTTCAATAAATAAAAAACATCTAGTTATAAAATTTGTACACTTCTTACCTCAAACACTTTAATCATCTAACTAAAATCAATCCACAACCGAATGTTTTGACATAAAAACAGTACGAAATTAGCAGATGAGAAATAAATATGCTTAGATACACATGGACTGTACACAATTGGGTTTTAATGGTATGAAACATTGAAATACAGGTAAATAAGTAGCTCATAAGTACACAATTTACTTATATCAAATTTTTAAAGCCAAGTTGGTTGAATTTGCTAAAATGACATGAGAGACAAAGATAAGGGAATTAATCCCAGAGAATGCGGTGGAAAGGCCATGCCAGTGCTTCGTAATAATGTAAAATGGTACAATATGAAAAAGTTAAACCTTTCGTTCATATGCTTAGACGTGGCTATTCGAGAGGGTTGATAAACCATTATCGTTAATATTTTTGGTATCGTCCTTATTATTCAGTATGGTACTCAACGACTGAAATACAAATACGTTTTTCATTCATTTCTTCAATAAACCATGCACTATATTGTAAAACTCGAACAAACCCTCACCATAACGTATTAACCAAACTTCCGTGAATGGTGTAGTAAATGACAACCAGAGTTGGGTTTAGATATAAATCTATGTTATTTCATGCAAGTTAAACTACAAGGTTGAAACATACAGGTAATACAGCGTTCCATGAATTCATCCATAACTTGATCAGTAATACGGTCAAGGAAAGACTTGTATAAAAAAAGGTGGAAATAAAGTTATGCTTCAAAAATATTTAACACATTTTACTAAAATCGATCGAAAATTTAGTCATTATGGCTCAGAAAATATACAGATAAAAAGTCTATCAAATGTGAATAACGAAATCAAGTATGTAATCAAATATCGTTGACAATTCTATGCTAATCACACAGATTATAATCATCCCAAATATTCCGGACATCGAACCGTTGAATTTCAATTGAAATCGAAGACTTGGCTCATTGTTATGACGATAAAAGACACTTTTTACCAACTGCTTTCAAAATGTAACACAAACACCATGACCATGAATGGATTTATACACACATTCAGATGTAGATTCGGATTTCTTATTATAGTTAACAACGCTGATCTTGGGTAAAACTGCAAATTTTTTAAACGCAAGAAATTTAACGGAACGGCTTACATTTTTAGAGAACAAAACAGAAAAAAATCAAGATAGTGGGCCATAAAATGATATTAAATGTGAGAAATCAAAACCCCGACATAATCGTAAATAGCTGGAGGCGGGGCCGGAGTTCGGCATTTTTGTGCAAAACTGCTCGAAGCCTAGCCGGCCAAGAAGTACGTTGGTAGAGCTCGTTCTTTGTCCCAGGTCATCCGACCCCCACCACCTCCTCCACCCCCACGACGTGAGGAATGCCAGCCGCAAGTAGGAGTACGAGGTGACCAATCCTCACAAATCACAAGGGACGGGAGGTCCCCCTATGAAAGTACAATAATTTGTCCTTTTCAAATCTGCAGTTTTTTACTCAACAATCATGCATCAAAAACTCGGTGGGGACTATACCAGTCTACTCCAGCAGATATTTAGTAATGCAAAGATATGTCAATGTCTATACACTTCAATACCAGAAGTTGGTACTGCAGTTTCACATCCGTGCGTGCATTACTGTATATCTTCTGGAGCGAAGTTGTAAAGTCCCCATATGGTTTTAGCCTCAGGAACATAAGTTAATAATGAATGATAATTTAGATAATGTTTCGTCGGAATAACTTACACCACAAATGCTTCCAAGTCCCTGTGCTGTCCCGCTATTTGTGACATACGCACAAAAGACAGAACCATCATCTGGAATACCGATGCCGATGCTCGAGTTAACCGCTGCCCATTGACTTTTACAGTCAGGAATAGCCACAATTGTAACGGCCAACCGGTTGAGACTCGGTTGGAGTGAATAGCCAAAAGCGTTGCACTTCGAACCCACCGGTGGGGGCGTATGGAGCAATGACGATTTGGGTGGAGGCACCGGCTTTGCCTTGGAAGTCGGTGTGAGAGGTTCTGCAAGCTATAACGAAAACTCTTCAGTATCAATAAATATAGTGAATGTAAGTGAAAATGTGAAGCGTTCATATAAATTGTTTATTAATAATTTTACCTTTGCGGTTTGGATTAAAGAGCCAGGAAGTTGGGTGACTGCAGTTATGTTGTAAGTCTCCCCATCAAAGTTTGAACTATAATACGGATATGACGAGCCCAAATTTACTATCGGAACCCTTAAAACCAAATCCATGAATTAGAATGATTATATTTTACATATTACAATATGTATTTCCAACAGAGTCATACAAAAATTATTTCCTACCCTAAATAGGAAGGTACACAAAACGGGGCTCCGGAGTAGACGAAATATTGTGTGGAGACCAAAGTTCCAAAACAAAAATTAAGTTTACCAAGTGCCACACCAATAGATGCAGAAGCGAAGGCATTTTCCTGGAACTGTGTTTCAGTCACTACAGTTCCGTTTAACAGTTTCCCTTCGGCTACATTCAGTTTCCATGGAGACCGGCTTGACTCCGACAGACCTGGAATTCACAATATCGAATTTTTAAGTTTTCATATTTAAAAATTGCAGTTTATTGCAAAACAATTACCAACGAGGAGTCCAAGACCCGCTAAGCCAATTAGAATACATCGGCACAAATCCAAACACATGTTGATGTATTGAACCTGTTAAATGTTCAATAGAATTATCAGTTGAAATATTTGGAGTTTGTGACTGAGAATAAATGTTGTGTCGCTCTGAATGGTTGAGTTCTGAAGAATGTCCAATACAACCCTTGTAATTTAAGAAAAGATAAATTTGGATTGGGTCGTTGATTTTATTAATAAATATTGGTTGGGGTAGATTGCTGAGAACGTCCGTTAAAAATTTTCCCTTCCAGACTTTCCTAGAAATTGGTAATCCCAAAAATGCTTTGTTATTTATAGCCTCGTAATTTGTTGGAAATTATACTTTTAAAACTATAGAAGAAGTCTACAATGTACACTCCGCAGCTAACTTAAGGTTGGGTTACATAATCTGCTGGCAAAAATGATTCAGGAACCTTGTAAGTAGGAAATATTAACGATACGTCTGCCGATGTTCACAAAGGGGTGGCAAATTGGCCATTATGGCTGACAGTAAAGTTCTTTCAAAGTTGCTTTGCATTCAAAGATCATATTGACAAGGCAATCCAGCTCAGTTCTGATGATCCCGTCCTTCTTCATCTTCTAGGCCAGTTTTGCCAAAAAACAGAGCTAAATGTTGCATCAGTATGAATGATCACAAAAATACGTTGCATTATCTAAATTGGGCTAAAACTCTTCCCGTCCTTTCTCCTAGTGTAAGTTTTTCTCAATAAGTTTTTTTTATTATACTTTTTTTTAATGTTTTTATTATAATTGAAGTAGAAATTGTGCTTTAGTTTTCAGGACGAAAAATCTGGAGACGAAATTGCTAAATTACTCTTGAAACATCGTAAAAACAGTAAATGAAGCTGGTTGTTTTAAATTGTAAGTCATTTCTATTAGGTATTAACCCAAGCACAAACTATTACATAGACTGTCCGAATTTAAAGGTTTTGACAAATCAAATAAAAAATCAGTCAAAACTTATGTAAAAGTGTTGTAATGTACTGAATTTATTATTATTTTAAATCTGCTCGACTTTATAACCTTTTAAAACAATTTAATTAAACATATGACATGCCAATCATTGAAGCATAATAAAAAAAATGATTTTTACATCTGAAAATTAATGATAAACCATACAATATGCAGTTTAGAATACTCTCTTAATTTTAATCAAAATAAATACATATTTTGAGGAATTTAGAAGTAATTTCTTTCAGAAATGTTTTCATCCAAATTGAGGTTGAGAGTTAATCCATGACACATAAGGTTGAACTCTTGTATAAACCATTGCATCTGTGAATTCAAATTTACAAGATGTAGTTAAACCTTACAAACTGTTATAATGTCATTGTACACTATACAAATACAAAAACTGAATAACACCATACCCCAGCAGGGTCGGTGCGTAATACTCGTAACCACAAACCACGAATCGCAGTAACCTCGTCAACACGTACCTTGTAAAGTTTTTATACTCGTCACCATAAACCTCGCAAACCAAAACGGCGACTTAGGGGGGTAATAATAGGGGTATTTATTGAATATCGATTTATAATTATAATTTAATTTAATAAAACATGTAATTAGTTAACACTGAATATTTAAAAGATGTTGAATTGAAATAAATAGTTAGTTTTTCAGGTTGATCAATTTTAAAATAATTTTAAGTCAATTTCACACAATCACTTACCCAAATGAGAGCGAAGTCATTAGCATATGAAGCATCGTTATATGCGTCATGCATTTTAAATGATGCAACATCATAAACATAATCTTCTACCGTAATGTCACTCAAAAACTTCGTACCCACAAGGACTTTCATGTTCTTAGATCTTAAGCCAATGACGCAGTACCTAGTTCGTGAGGACAAAAAGTTTAATATTAAAATATGCTGTAACTTTTTAAAAATCCACATTTTTGAAAGGATGATTTAGATTTGGAGGGTGGACTTCTTTGTACCACGATGAATTAAAATATTTTTAACATCAGAATATTCGCAAAATCCTTAACTACCATCCACTATTAAAAATTTTAATTTGCAACTTACGCTGCGGTCAGGATTAGATTATTCTTGACGAGAGATCCTCCACAAAATTGACCTAAACGTTCAGTACTTGTTCCATTTACAGTCACCGGAAAGTATTTGAGCAAAGCCACCTGATAAGGAAACTGACATGGTTTTTTGCAGGGTTTGGTTGACAATTTTGCTGTGTTCAGAATGGGATTTTGAATCCAATACATTTGCAGGGAATCCTGTTACAATCATATTGATAAATAGAATGCAGTAAATACTACAAACCACAAATCACCAAAATAAATAATAATTATGATACACCAATTGAAGGCCAATTACGAATATCAGAACTTTTTTTGGCATACACAACTTTTTTTCGAACTTTTGATAAACTTCTGATCAATTTTTTCTCATAACTAATATCAAAATATATTTTTGATTTAAATCTGATAGTATTAGCTACACATTTTTCTATTCATTGTTTTTAATTAAATTAAATTCAAAATCCTTGTCCGTGTTACATCCAGTCCTTTAAATTAGCCAATCAAGTAATTACATCTAGGTATTTTGTTTAACCTAGGTCGTGACTCACCATTTGGCTGATCAATGCAGATTTGAATTAGGTTACCTAGATAGGTAAACTATGCCAAAATTAGGACCGTGGGGAGAACTACCTTTTAAAAAAATTAGCTGTGATTCCTCACATAAAGTTGGATGGTTTTGTAAAAACTTAATTTCGGACAAATTAAAACGATCCCGATTAATGGAATGAAGAATTAATAGTCTAATCTTAATTTGTATTGGATAATAACAATTTTACCCAGCTTGGATGTTTTTTAGTAGTCGTAGGGATAAGTACGAGTACAACCACCTTCAAGATGAGTCTAACAAAATCTCATGGATTTTTCCCAACCGGATCCCAATATGTTTAGGTAAACTTTTGAAGTTTAAAAAAAGCTCAAACTAAGAAAATAACAATTGAAAAAAGTCGCAGGGTAATTAGTGAGATCAAAACCCATGTTCCTAACAAGTCTAAGGCTGTTTTGTTTCTCAATCGTTTCAAAGTTTCGAAACTTTACAAGCAAATTTGGGGACCCGGTTGTCAAAATCTTGCTTCAACCCCACACATAGAAAAAATTATAGTTTATAGGAATATGAAACTTTATGCAAAGAAATTCGAGTAGGAATTAGCAGTGTCCATTTATCTACCCATATCCATCCTAATTGTAGATTCCCATGTTAAATTTACAATATACAAACAAGAATGCTAAACCTCGTTACAAATAGTTTATTTGTTTTTTTAAAAAGCCAAAAAAGCTCAAATTCCGTTTATTAATGTTCATCTTCATAATAATAATAGAATGATTCACGGAAAACATATGAGCTGTAGCCGATCTTTATAAAAAATGTCAAGCTAAATACAAAAGATAAGATGCGTCAAATTACTTTGAAAAAGAAATATGATAGGAGATCTCAAAAGAATTCCCAGACCTCATTAGGCGACGAACTGGTCTGAAATCTCTCAAAATGATACACTTGAAACCGACTTCAATGTATTAAACTTTGCTTAGATGATATGAGAATAAATCCATAGCATTTTAAACACTTTATTCACACCTCGGACAGGGCAGGGTGTGGCTAAACTAGAATAAGCTTGTAAAGTGTTATCAAAAGCTGACGAAACAAAAATGATGTCGAAAACTTCGTTTTTATTTCTATCATTGTCTGTAGTACTGGGTTTTGCTCTAAGAAGCTCAATGACAATCGGAGAATGTGCAATCCTTCAATGCTCAAGTTGTGTAAAACATTCTATAAGCACATTTGTCGTTCTGAGCAGAAAGACATTCAGAGTTTGTGTGGATAAATCTTCTACCGGAAATCTTCAAATAAAAATGACTATGGTTGATAGTATCAGCTGTCTGCGTTATCAAAAATGGACAGGTAAGAATAAAACATCGAAAAGTAACTTCTGCTGAGATTTTTTTCACTTATATAAAGATTATACTTCACGAAAGTAACAATTTAATGTTGTGTTAAAGCCTCCAAAATGCAGTCTCCGAGTTTGGCAGTTACTCAAAACAAATTCCCCCCTCAACTACCTGTCAATTACAATTTCCGAGAAGATCCTCTAAAACCCACAGAGATGTTTTTAGCTCCTCTGATCACAACATCCAATGAGAGTCGTCCAGTTCAACTTTCGAAATTTGGATTCTCGAAGATTGACAGCAGAATAACAACCACACCAAAGCCACTGCCAAATTTGTCCTCAACAACAATAACGACGACGAAAATAATGTCAACAAAAACAAAAACAACAACAACTGACAAGGTTCTAATTGATCGTAATTTTTCAAGTCTGTCGACTGAACTAGACGAAATACAACTTCCTGAACCGAAGCAAATTCCAGCTTCGCAAAAACCAATAGATATGTTCACAACGGAAATTTCGGAACTACAAACCGAGACTAGAAAACCGAAATTTACATTTGAACCATCTGCAAATACCTCGAAGTTTCTGAAATCAACAAAAGTTCAGTTTGATTTGATCAGAGTCCGAACTCGAGCTATGCTGAAAAGAAGTTGGAACTTAAATCCGATAACTTTATCAAACGAGACGACAGTGGTGGTGGCGGTGGCGATTTCGGATCCGACATGTGGGAAAAGAACCTTTAATACAGAATCAAGCCCGTTTTGCGGCTTCCTTGGAATATTAAATTAAACTACTACAAATTTGGATTTATAATAAATTGTTCTGGATAAATAAATAATCCGGAGTCTCCGGAGTTTAGAGAGCGACTAATACTTTATTGTGATAAGTCTTACAGTTTTATATGATTCTTACAAGGCTACACATCTATAATTAGATCATAAGTAATTCATCTTATTAAGGTGTAAACAAATCTTGGCTCATTCGGCCTTTTGATCCATCCTGTTAGAGGAGAGGAATTTGCCACCTCATGTCTTTGTCGGCACATTTTCTATCTATGAGTAAATCCATCCAACAAGGACCAAGGATGACCCAAATACTAACTACATGCTTGGGTAGTACATTCCGTTTAACATAGTCATAAAATCATAGTTATAATAAAAGTTATTGTTTGGGAATATATTTTCAACATAAATACATCCGCTAGAAATCAAATTTTTTAAAAAAATTTACAGGCTAAGTAGAATAGACCCTAGAAGCGACTCATCGGAGTTTTTGCCGAACCTATAGACTGATGTCTCGGAAATTACACCATGAACATGTTTCTGTCATGTCCACCATTCCTTACTCTGAATTAGTTAAATGGAACGGTGATAATCCTATGGCAAAAAAGCCTCTCTATTGCTCATTTCTTATTCAGCGGCGCCAGAAGTGTCTGAAATTAAAAAGCATTTATAAAAACTTTTAATGTCCTTAAATAAAATTAGCCGAGCTCCAGAAAATAAAATAAATTGAACCAGATCTGAACAGCTAACAAAAGTAGTAAATTGATTTTTATAATTAATAAAATCCAAAAACAACTGTTATTCCGGTTTCTTTGTCATCCCTTCGGTATCAATGTCGCTTTGCATTTCAAGAAACTTTTGACGAGGCTGACGGAGTTGAAGAAGGAGCTGAAGGAGGAGGAGGAAGTGGCGGAGGAGGAATTGCCAGCTCTTGTGATTCCTGTCCTTCCTGTTCTTCTTCATCTTCAGCTTCAGATGATGCAGCTTGACCATCATTTCCTTGTTTTGGAGTTTTGACATGTTCCGGCCCTCGTTCTCGAACTTCTTGATTTCCATTTGGAAGATTTTCAGTTGTCTAAAAACTTCACAACCACAGATTTGTTCTTAGTCATGGTAGGGCCTGTAATAAAACATATTTTTAATACAACAAACGATAAAGTTTTAATTGTTTTACCTTACTTTTCCATTCTTTTCCGTAGTATATTTGGGGTTGCTTTGGACACCAGAATTTAAACTGGTATATCCCAGCGTTGTTTCTATATGGCCGAGCTTTCAGAGCTTAGCTTGGGGTGGTGTATGTAAATTCTGGATCCCAGCAGGTTTCATCTAAAAAACTAATCAAACCGAATAAGTTAATCGATAAACCTACTAAAAAAAACTAATCGAATTATTAGAAAAAAAATTACCTTTCATGTCCCACAAACTAGCGTTGGGAGTTCGGAGGCGAGCTATCAAATTTGGTTTTTCCAACTCAATGTCGGCCAATGTAGTTTCAAGAAATACTAAAAATTCCTCGAACTCAAAAGCTGAAATTTGCATATAGGATACGGTCATCTGTCCCACTATTCTCCTTCATCCAAAAAACCGTTGTGTTGATCGGCCCAGTCCATGAAATACAGTTTTTTATAATACGCATCAATTTTGAAACAGTTTTCTCCTGAGAAGAAATTCGCTGTCCTTTCATGGCAGTATTTTTCCATGATCTCAGGGTCGTATCGGCCCTCTTTCTTCTGAACTGGTCGGAAGTCATAACCACCAGTCGGAGGTGCATAAGACATTCCCGAGCTCTAACTCGATTCAGAATTAATCCAAGGCCATCGGCTATCGATTTCGGCGAGGTCTTGTCTTGTTAACTGGACATGCGGATTACGAGTTATTTTTTTTTCGGAATTCCACGGTTGGTTTACATGTTTCGGGCGGCAGAAAACCTGTAATACGTATTGAAAGGTATGAAAATATTTTGTACTGTTAATAAGTTCAAGAATTTGTAACTTACGCTTGTTTCTTCCGCTATTTGGTGGTCGTCCAGCCATTATCTAAGTACCTAACTAGTTGTGTATGTATTCAGAATGCTTTGGGATTTGTTTTTTGAAAGAATCAAATTCTCGCGTATATATATGAACACGATTCTCTAAGAAAGATGAATTACGAAATTTTTTGAAGGTAATAAAAAACGCTTATTAAAACTCATTAAAATGTTTGTCGAATCGAATATTACTATTTCGTTCGTCACAAGTCTTTCAACTTTAATTGATCTTCAAATAATTTTCGAAATTTACATTAAAATATATTTTAAATATTTACATTGCAATTATTTTAATAACAGGCTTGATGTTTTGATTTTGAAATATCGTCTGCACTGTTACGAAAACAAAACCAGCGAATCCAATAACATAGAACAAAATAAAATTATGGAAATTGCAAACAAACTATCTGTCAATCTTCGAGTAAATGTTTAATTATGTAAATTAAAACAAACTACCTGTCAATCCTCGAAATTTAGAGGGACTGGTCCCTAATTGGTCGATTAAAAAAGAATAACGAACCTTTAGTACTGCTTACCAATTAAAATAATAACAGAATTTACCAAACAAAACTCGAGGACAAACAAAGGTTTCAGAACACCTGACTTTTTTTGCACACAAAAAGGAGTGTACATCACGTGCTATTCACAACAGCAACAACAGCGGGTGGATAGGTTAAAATATTAAATTATCTGATAATAGGAGGATTTGAAGGAGTATAAAACGGCGAGTAAAAGTCATGAGTATTTTATCCTTTTTTGTGTTTGGATTATTTTTATATTTATGAAACCAATTAGTTATTGAAAATCACACGCTGCGCCGTTCTGCCGCTTTTACTTTGAAAAATATTTGGCTGGAGGATGGAGTATTCCGAAGAATTCAAATTGCCACGAAAATCTTCTCGAGTGGATTTGGGACGACGAAAATTTGATGAAACACACGACTGGCACAGCCAAGACGAAGAATTCTCCAAAATTCTTCTTTTGGTGCTCAAAAAGTTTATACGAAAAGTAGCCAAGACCTCCAGAGCAAAAGGACTTTGATTTGCCAAATTTCAAACCTACACAAAACCAATCAAGTTTTATCCGACAATTTAAATATTTTCTTAAAAAACCGAAAGAACACTAAAAAGGGGAAGCCGGATGCTACCACTAATTGATTTTGTTAAGAATACCGTATTATATTCAGTTTTTTATGCTGATTCCAAAAATGTATGTCACATGTTTCAACGATGTCGGAAAAAGAAGTAGTGGGGGTCGGAAGTTATGAAATTCGCGCTCTGGGAGGAGGAGGGTGAGTGGGCGCTCGATGACTTTCTCTTTTCTCGCGCTTAATTTTTGTAAGGCGGAGTTGAATCACGACTTGCCCTATATTGAGTCTGTACTAATCGGAGTGCTTCCCCGGGCAACCTCCTGTACTATCTAACCGCGTTTTTGTATACCGCTCGAGTGTTACAGCCATGACTTTGCGTGACTCAACCTGAGAAAAGAGAAAGTCATCGAGCGACCAATAGTTTTCACTGCATGTACTTAGTTTCATTGGCATGTTATATAATGTCAGTTACGTCGTGTTTAGTAGAGACAGTTGTTATTAGTGATTATTGTCCACAACTTTATTATTTTGACTATTATGCCTGAGACCAAATGGTTCGGGATTCAGGGTCAGAGGTTTCCAGTTAAAAACTGAAGGTGGTTTCTTGTTTTAAATTCCAGTTTTTGGGATGGCTCCCCTTATGAACCCCAAGCCCTCTACAATCCTCTGGGAAGATCAGTTGGTCAGTAATTTGTAATCTGTGCATCGACCTTTAAAAGAGTTAACTTCTATTAACTGCTTCTTCCTTCTATTTAATTCCAGAGGTGACTTCCAGTTTCATCCAATCCCCGTTCTATGACCCTCACCGCCCAATGTTCGTTGTCTGTTTATAATTACAAATGCATTTAAAATTACACTTTCGACATTTAAATGTCTTACAACCCTTTCATTTTTCAGGGCAATGAACTACGGGGCCATTGGGGTCATCATTGGCCACGAAGTTGGACACGCTGTTAATATACGGAGTAAGTTCTTTTAATCTTTTGAGCAGGGTTTCTTAAATCCCACGCGGGGACTTTAAATCCCATTAATATCATTTAATCCCACTGGAATTAATGATATTTAATGGGATTAATTCATTAAATCCCACCCCCCCTCGAAACCCTGCTTTTGAGCATTATACTTGGGGATGTTGTTCTTAGTTTCTTTTTGACCTTTGGAAATGCCGGTTTAAATCTGATGAATAGTTACACTCAACATTTTAGTTCTCTAGGCATTTAGTCAGGGTTTCGAAAAAAACACTTTTTCCAGTAACTTCCCACCCACCCACCTGGTTTTTAATGGTTTCTACTGGTTTTTACTGGTTTTTAATGGTTTTAATTCAATAAAAACCATTAAAAACCACTTTTAAAAAAACCACTCGAAACCCTGCATTTAATGTTCAACTATAAATACTCAAAAATAATTGAATGTCTTTTTCCAATGCTACAGAATACAAGAGCAAGAAGGGTGAATTGGCAGACAGCCTGTCCTGCCTTGTGCATCAGTACGGCCAGTTCACGGAGGTCATGCCCGAAGCTGCTATCCTGAATAACGTGACAATCCCCCGCGGCCCAAT
>JAQFZA010000758.1:0-13625 GCA_034695115.1 Desoria olivacea | reverse complement strand
ACATTGGGATGGATTAGAACCTAGGATGCCTATTCTGACAACCCAAGCCAATACCACTCCGCTGTAGCTGCTTAGCTCTGTCCATGTTATCTTTTGTTATGAAACCCAAATCGAAGTGAAAAAGGAGTTTAATATTTTAATGTGTACATGCAATAATAAACTTTTTAATACGCAATATAGCATATAAGTGGTATTTTATTAATTATCAAATATTTTATTGTTAAAATAACTAGTGGAAGAATAACTAATTGTTAAAATCGATTGTGCACATACTCAGAAATGGGTCTTCCATTTTCAATTGCTTCATTAATGGGACTGAGAGTAACTTCGGGTGGGTCAATTCGATTGTTAATTGTTTCCTCCAGACTTGACAGCATCACCATCCAGCCGATCAAAAAATTCTGCACCGGCTCTGGAGCTTTGAGGCTCAATGCAAATGTCCTTTTGATCATTCCCGTCATGTTCACTTTTCCAATAATCTTTCCCAAAAACGTCGTTTCCGAATTATCTTCTATCTCTATTTAAACATTTAAACATTGGTGGATTTAAATTTTTATTATTCTTTTCGTAATGTCAACTTTAAAAGTTTCTTCATCTGATTTACAGAAAAGTCTCTTCATCTCCATGCAATTCCATAAAAACCGTTATTTGTACATAAACAAGTCCATAAGAAGGAAAAAAGGATTCTTTGAAAGTTTACAGTAAAATTTTGCTATAACGGGGTTGCATTAAGACGAATAAGGCATTAAACTTTAATTAATTATCAAATTAGCTGTTGGAGAAATTCCAAATTTATACTTGAAAATACGAGTAAAATTAAATATATTAAATATGCATTTTATAACCGTTTAATAAAATTAAATCCCTGTTGAAAATTTCAGGTCATTTCAGGTGAAAACCCAACCTTTCCAAAAGCATAATTGCAGTTTTTTAAAAAATTAAGTTGTCAAAATTAAACTGAAGTCAATCAACCTGGTTTATACAGAATAAGTAGACTAAATCATAATATCTGATCATAAACCAAACAGATGGAATATGTATTTAAAGTTTAATTTAAATATTTAGAAAATTGTTTTTACTTACTTTGAATAGCATTTTTAAATTGAGTAGATGAATTACTTCCCTTCCTAATTGCCTCAATTACTCCATTATATTCCTCCTCCTCGTCTTCTTCTTCCACCTCATCCCGGGGGATCTTATTTGTTCGATTACTGTGGTCCTTATTCATTCCAAGTGTATTTACAACTAAAATAAGCAGAATCACTTCAAAGATAAGGAGGATATGTAATTTTGACATTTTAAAAATTACATCCAGGGCAATTCCCAGGAAGCAGTTATAAATAAAGTAATCCACCTCACAGCTGAAACATGAATATTGGAAATATATTTGTACAGTAAATCATGGTAATGTTACAGTTTGATTACAGTAAATATTGGAAAACAGATGTGAGTAATTAGGCAGAGGAATAATATTAACCATCCATATAATATAGTAGGTGTCAGAGGAGGATTTATTGTATGGAGTTTCTGTATACAATAAATAACTGTTTTTGAAACACAATTTGTTAATTTATGAATGTTTCCACGCTTGGTAACTTTGGCAACAAATACAACTGACCATCTAACTAAACCGTAAACATCATTCGCACTTTGTGTAAACCAACAAAATAAATTCAAGATTTGCAACGAATCGGAATGAATTAAATTAAATCTATGACAGATGACCATGGTATGTATCTGGATTACAGCTTAATTCTGGTAGTCAGCTTAAGACTTCAATCATCGCGAACCGTATTACTACCTTAACAAATCCTTTAATTGTGTAGCTAATCCCGAATTAGTGGTAGACTTCAGTTTTATTGTCGCAAATGATAATTACAATTACATGCAATTTGCCCCTTAAATAAATCATTTCCAATCCAAACCAATCTATAAGCTGGGACAAATATTTATACGGATTGTGGTCAAAGTATACTCATTGTAATATCCTAAATAGGAGGTGCACACTCATCGTATGGAACCTTGAAATTCCAGGTTGAGCTGCGTAGAATAAACGATATTAGGAAATTGACTTGTATGGATTATTTTGCTTTTATTATCAACTTCCAACCTCCTAGACTCTACTCAATAAAAAAAACACTCAAAATTTAAATTCTACAAAGTTATTCAGAAACATAAAACCTTATAGAAGAATAATATCGGTTTTAATATTCAAACAATTCGCTATTTCTTAACTCAATTTAATATAATTTCGGGGATATCTAATACTGAAATTGGACGGGTGACCAGCAAAGTTACATGAAATGATCTAACTTCATGAAACTTAAGAGGAGAAGGTCAGTCTCGTGCGGAAACCAAATCCATACATTTTCATATCAACTTAACCAGAATTTCAAGTTCAATTCGAAACACCAATTTTTATTTTGCAATGGGCTCTAATATTAGAGATATCTTGAGAGATAACTTGAAATTCTGGATAAGTTGATATGAAAATGTATGGATTTGGTTTCCGCACGAGACTGACCTTCTCCTCTTAAGTTCATTTTAAATTAAAAGGAGAAATTGGATGGCATTGACAAGCATTGACAAGTTAGAGTATGCAAAAAAGCATAGGTAGAGTTAAACTAGGAATTAAAGTTAAAATTGAGGTAAAAGCTAGTCCAAATATTTTATTTCTTATATATTGACTGATTTGATTGATTTATGTCCATTTCACCAGTTTCACCTGTTCATTCACCAAATAAATTAAATGGTAAGATATTTCTTTTCTTTCATTGATTTTAACCGTTTTAAATTATTCCGTGGATGTTATGGCTCCTGCCTAATACTGTACAAACAATATTAAGTCAGGCCAGTAAATTTTACCGAAGGCATCCTACTCCTATAAAATACCTCTTTTTAAAGGCTAAGTTAAAAGCTAAAAGGAGAGGTAGAAATGTAAAAAGCGTAGGTACAATCCAAATTCTTTAAATTATTAAGAGCTAGAAGTTGTTTAAGGTTACCCTTCCTACCTTACGAGCTTCAAATCCATAAATCCAATTAATTTCCATCCATCAACCATATATATAAATATTTTAGAATATGCTTCGTCTCTTAGAGTATACAAAATATAAATATCATCGCTGAAATCCCTTTTATTGATGACTTTCGAGACTTTAGGTTCTGTGCCAGTCGCCCTATGAGTTCTCCAATTTTCGGAAACGAGTATCACAACAATAGCCCTCATATCTTGTTTCTTGGACATATTGAACCCCAAATTGGTGTCGCAGGTTTTAGTAAGAGAAACTAAATCCTGCCTACTGCCTCCCGCCACAAAAAAATTGAGTAGCACAGGATTTAGTTTCTCTTGCTAAAATCTGCGACACAAATTTGGGGTTCAATATGTCCAAGAAACAAGATATGAGGGCTATTGTTGTGAGACTCGTTTCCGAAAATAGGAGAACTCATAGGGCGACTGGCACAGTAAGGAATGTCGCCTCTAGATATTCATATATTGTATATACTCTTAGGTTCGTCTTGGATCTTATAGGAAACTTGTCCAGCAGTTTGACCCCGATGTGACTTAGGTTTCCATATTGAACAGTTTTTGTAGAATCGAGTCAGTCAAAGTTTGACAACTGCCTCGAACCATGACGTCTCCTTCGATATGGAAGGCGCTGGACCTATTCGCAGACATTTTTCAACGCTTCGGAACCCTCCCAATTTATTGGGATAAGAAAGGCCAGAAAATGAAATTTAATCTAAAAACACGAGGCTCAATATTCGCTTACGTCAACATGGCCGTTGTAGTCTGGGGACTGTGGACGGGGCCTTCTCTCTTCTTAATATTTAGAGCCCTGTTAACTAAAACATCTTATATCCCTCTGTACAAAATCATTATTTTAATGATGATGTTGGTATGTGTGTGTGTACCAACCTTACTGGCGGTAGTAGTGATATATTTTGGGGAAACATTAATTGCCGTATGGACTGAATTGATTCAAATGGAAGTTATTTTAAGAAAAAGTAATTTTGAGGTCATTAATTTGCATGTAATCTTTTTACTTGATTTTACGAATATCCTTATTCCTGTCTAGCCCATGTTCAACTGTCATCCAGGAAGGTACGGAAGGACCGTGTTGGGTCATTACTTCAGATAATAATTTGTGTAGGTGGAATCTACCCCTTTCCTTGCACTCTTTATTTCCTCTTGGCCGAAGTGGATCCCTTGTACTTCATCTTCCGGGAATTATTCTTGTCGACTCCGTGGAGTAATGGACTTGCATTACTAATTGTTACGACCGGTTTCCGGGCTGTGGTTTGCTTTGTCGTACTTGCAGAGATTTGTAGGATATTAGCTTTGTTGATTGTTTTTGTACTAATACTCGTTGCTATTGGTCGGAAGATGATTAATACAATTTGCTTGGACAGATTAATGGAGAGGTTTATGTACTTTTCACACATGCTTCAATGTCTCTACAATGTGATTTATCAACCTTTTGAACTTGTTCTTGCCGTTATAATATTTGCTGCTCTGTTTTTAAACGTTGTTTTTAATTTTATGACGTTGAAAGGTCACAAAATCATCCCTATGCCATTCTACCTCTTAATCCCAGTATTGGCGATTATAGATTGGTGTCTATTGTTTTATGGCTTATTGTTCGATGCTCAGTTATACGAGATGGGCTTTAACTGTATCCAGAAATGGAAAGGGAAAGTTGCCATCGGTCGGAATCGAAAACTCAGAACGAGACAAATCCGAGCTATGCGTCCATTTGCTTTAAGAGTTGGAATGTTTGATCATATGTTTTTTATTATTACACGCTCCACATTTGTTGCATATCATGTCATTGCTGTCGAGTTCACCTTCAACGCTTTGATTTCTGTCCCTGTCTAAAACTTAGCAACAATTACGTAAATTCAATACACATAATCTTGTGACGAAAACTAATCTGCGTCTTATATTGAACGTAATATGTATGGATGACGATCATCACAAATAATCCAAACCTTGACTTGTAAAATAAAGGGTTCCGTGAAAGTATGGAATTTAATAACGAGAAATATGTACAATTCTGTAAATCTAGATTAGATGTCCTTGTTGAGATGGTTATTGTTATTGTGAACGATTAGGTCGTAATAATAATATTTGGTAAATTCTCAATTAATGAAATCGTATAAAATAAAATAAACTTGGAAATAAAATATTTTTAATATTTTTTGGTAATTCATACACTTAACATACTTCAAAATGGAAAAAATCTCAAAAATGGGTTATACTATGTAACCCTCCGGTCTGGTGGAAGTACAGAAATCTTTAGGTACATTTAAATAATACGGATACTTAAACATGTTATGCAGAAATCTGGTATTTCACAACAGCAGAGGACATTTTAATTAAATTTACTCCACGACCAATAATAGCCTTCAAACCTACTACCACGCCAATAGTTTTGCAATAAGACTTTAGAGCATTTAAACAAATTAAAAACTTCCATTTCTCCAAAATAAAAGTAAAATATTACAGCTGCGTATTTATAGTCAAAGTAGCCATTTGTACATTTTAAACTCGAAAATTCATTTTACAAACCAATTTTTCTACTCTATATGAATATGCTAAATTATTTCATCACAATCACCTTCGTTTGGGTCTACTACGGATTCAGAATCTGATTCACTACTACAAATACGAGATTGACCTTTGAAACGTTGACTTGCAGTGTTGATGGTCCAGCCATTCACGAATATAGCAAAATGCTTAAAACTATCTTTCAAAACCTGAAGGTCTCGTGAGAAATTGTACGCAAATTATTTCGCAACGTAAAAGTGTCATATAAAATGCGAGAAAATTTCAATAAAATCCGAATTTAATCGGTTATGACATTTTTTGAATTCCGGTTTTCGACACCTGCTTTTTTACTGCATATTAATCATTAAATTTTATATCAAAACGGTGTATCTGATGTCAAAATTGATGTTAGTATAGTTTCATATATTTTTTACCCGGTTTACGGGGTCTATTTCAAAAATTGGGTCTTTTCCATTCTAGAGTGATGAAAATTTGGTTTCAACCTTAAATTTTGGTCAAAATGGTGTATCATGTAACTAAATTAATGTTAGTTGATTTTTTTGTAAATCCGATTTTTAGCCGGTTTTCTGAGCGTATCTCGAAAATGAGCCTTTGTCCATCCTGGTCTGACAACAGGGTCGTATTCAGCTTTAAATTTCGGTCAAAATCATATATCATAATGTACAAATTGATGTTGGTCGACTTTTTTTGAGATAGTACACCTAAGTGCGCTTAATTGGGATTCGGTTAAGTGGGATATTCGGTTGTGTGGGACAGATTAAGAATCACTACTTGGTCTACGTACATGTTATTCTTACGGGGCTACTTACCTATATCGGTTAAGTGGGACAAAATTTTTGGACAGCAAGTCGTCCCACTTATGCGAACTTAGGTGTAGTAGTGTATACTAAATACTAAATACTAATGAAATATGTACAAGCCACCACTATCGAATAACTGACCGGGAATGTCGATTATGAATATTTAAAAATAATAACTAGTCAAGTATGGCATTAAAATCTTTTATATTTCTGTTCGTTGTAATATTTTTTGAATAATCAAACTGTAATAATAATATGTAGTTGTAGTTGTAGTAAGCATAACTCGAATTCAGAGTATTCCATATTCAGCCAGAAATGTTTCAACGGTTATTCTAGCCCCAAAAGCGGTGCTTGGCAAACCTAAAGAGTTAACAAAAGTTACTTAAAGTCTCAAAGAAAATTATTTAGAAAATTGTTAAAAAAAAGAGTGGAAAAGAAGAAAAAACATTACGTTTATATTCGTCAAGGCTTTAAACACATCCTGTTGACAAGCTTGAAACTCGGCAGTTAAACAACTTTGGTACTGTGGGTTTAAAAAAATTAAATAATTCGGATAACAGCCTCCAGTAACATTTTAAATGAAATGAATGAACATGACTTATTGTTAGTAACTCAGAATTAGGAGTGGACTTACATTAGGAAGTTCCGTAGCCCTTGTGCAAGCTGCAGCAATGTGGACCTTTGTGTCTAAAAGGTTCCCGAAAACCCGATTCTGACATTTCTCAAAAAGACATTTCTCCTTCTAAAACCAAATTTAATATCAGGATTTAAGACATCAAGCTGTAATTAAACGTTCAATTATTGTCGAAATTATCATATCAATCTGTGACTTGTCATTTCATTAATTTATTTTTAAACCCTCAATTTCCAGGAAATTGATTTCAAACTATTAAACCTTTATAAAAAAACCAAGCTAAGCATTTAAAAAAAACTTCTATAAAATTAAACCGGATAGTTTCAAATTCAGAAAACATTTCCTGCAACGGTCCATTGTTGATCACATAAATTCTTCTAAAGTTAAAAGCCAAGCTACCATTTTGATATTTTTGAACCCAGCTTACAATACATTGTTCAAATAATATTATTTTGCTTATGGCTACCTTGTACATGAAATTTGAATATAAATGATCATAGACAAATTAGAAATTGTTCCTATAGGGACATTAAATTAATTAATAAAGTCCAACAAACCTCAGTTAAAGCCGTGCTGTAGCACTTATAAAAATTCCTAGCAAACTCCTCGTCGTGGCCTTCAGGTCGACAGACTTCCGTAGTAATTCTGACTAAGGACTCTGGGTCACCTCCGATTGTTGCGGATACATTCCGTCCAGAAATGGCGATGATTAAATACACCACAGAAACTATTACAATTTGTTTAGCCATTTTTAAATCTATTTTTTGTAACGATTTTTAGTCCAAGATTCAATTAGAATTGATGAAGCAAGTAGAAGTTTGAGGTGTAACTAGGCTAATGAATCTTAAGTATCCTTCATTATATACTCCACTCCTAATTTAATTTCTGATACTTTCCAGCCTTGTACTTTGTGTCACGACTTGCTTAATTTCAAGTTACTCAATACACACATCTTCAACAAAAGCGTCATTCGTACAAATGAAGATTTTAGATTTTAGCTGACAATGAGTTTGATCAAGCCAATTTATAATTAGCTCTGACAAAGTTTATTTAGAAGGCTTGGATGTTCCCAGAGAATTACAGTATCAAGGTCATATCCCAATACAAATATTCTGAAGAAATTAAACAAATAAGTATTAGGGCAGCAAATCGTCTACATAAGAAATTGCAACGGGGCTTAGTTTGAGAACTAATTGTAAGTAGTTTAGTAAACTATATTTAGTAAACTATTATAACTACACATTATGATTAGGTACTTATGCAAGGTGTTTTAATGTCTTGAGTAGGATCAGATATTTTATATGCTCAATACCAATTAAAATAATCCTGAGTTTCAACTCCAACTACAAATCGATTAATAAAGTTTGCCAGCTCATGCAGCACAAGAAAACGGTATTGTCAATCTAAATGAAATATTTATCAACTCAACTTCATCATAAGCAGATTCTGCTTAACTGATCAGGAATTAACACGTTGGCAGCGTTA
Source organism: Desoria olivacea (assembly GCA_034695115.1). Lineage (NCBI taxonomy): Eukaryota > Metazoa > Arthropoda > Collembola > Entomobryomorpha > Isotomidae > Desoria > Desoria olivacea. The sequence continues at coordinate 5,137 of JAQFZA010000758.1, read as the reverse complement.
AGACACTGTCCTAGTATTTATTTATATCCATTTGATTAGTTGTTAAAGTAATTCCGGTTTAAATATATTTTTGTATTGTATGAGATGATAATGCTAATAAATTCTGAATTTAGATTATCACTTGATGAAAGGGACCTGAAGGAAAGAGGACAAGTTTGACATGGTTTATGAACAGCCCCAACCTTAAATAACCTTGAGATCAGAAGTTAAAGCTTTTAATTACATGAGAGTAATCAAGTGTGATTTAATAGGAGAGCTGAAATTGAAATGTTAGCCTACAACTTCAACTAAAGATGGACAATTAATCTGCTAACTCATCCGCTAACTACGTTAAGGTTCTTCAAACCTAATCCCTCCTCATCTCCAAATTAACTATTTCAATTCCCTCGTATTTCTTTGTATATTGTGTGTCATTCTTAGAGTATAGTATACAATACAAATGACAATAAAAAAAAAGTTGTATACACTAGTAAAGCATTATTTGTTCCAAGGTTGTATCATCATTTTGTCCGGAATCAATCAATACCGATGGGGGCTGTCTTTTGGAAGATCCATAATTGTGCTTACCCTTACAGCTATACTGTTTTTAACATTAACAAGCATATACAGACTATCTTAAAGAAGTTTTAGAAATTATTTTACATATATCTCTGCACCTAGTAATAGTATCTTATTAAATATATGTAAATTGGATAAAATAGATATTTTCAGATCTTATAAACTTCATTTCATTGTTTTCCAGAAGTATGTTCAAACGAAATATTTTCCAAATTTTTATAAATATCTCAATATAAAAATTACATCTCGTTTTATTAATTGCAAATAATGTTCATTTACAGCATTATAAATGTCTTTAGGCCCTTATGTCTAGAACACAAGTCTCAAGTTCTTAGGTTCTTAGGTTCGTAGTCAATGCATGGTTATTCATTTATGAGCTATCCGAATGCAGATTATCTGGAATGTTTTAACGTATTGTACGCATGCAAGAAGGAAAAGTATTGCAACCAGAGCAATCTTATACAATTAACAATCAAAAATACAATTTCCTTCAATTCTACAAACTAAGTTTGAGTTTTTTCACATCTAAATTCCCTTATATCTGTAAAGATATGAAATCTAAACAGTTAAATTAAACACTCGCCAGAATTGACACAAATAAATTGAAACTGAAATTGTACCTTAAATTGACATCAGTCACTTTGGGACATTCCATATCATAATAGCAGTTCAAATTGTAAGTGCACACTCGAATCAATGTTCAGATAGTTCAGCGCAAACATCATCATTCCATTCCAATCATTAAAATGAATTTAGTAATTGTTACTTGTTATTTGCATCATGTTTGGTGGTGAAAAGCAGTTAGGAATTTGCATCATCGACCCAAAGATAAGGAAATTGACATTACAAGTGAATTAATTTGCATATAAAACCACGACCCCAAGCCAAACTATTATCCAGTCTCCAGTACATATTACAACCAAGCACTATTTGACTGCTTTTACAACATTCAGCAGAAATGAAGTACTTTTCAATCCTCCTCGTCATTGCCTTAAACACCCTGGCCACCCAAGCTGCTGTTGTACGTAATTAAACCTAAACAATTATTTTTTTTAATTATATTTAAAGTTAATTTAAAAAAAACTTTTTCCAGATCGGTAGCTCCTGTCCCATCCAATGCTGCAACCGTCTTTGCTGGGGAACATCAAACTTCTGCACTTGGAGAGTTGACCCGATTTCAAATGTGGCGAATGTGACTTGCCAAGTTGGGACGGACGCTCCTGATGTTTGCACAACCACCGACTTCTCAGATCAGTGTCTGGAATTTGGATGCACCTCCCAGGATTGTGTTCCAACAACTAATTGTCCAGGGGGACATGGTTATGGCTGGCAACACTGTCCTTCTTATTTGTAATCAATATTTAGATTGTAATATTTGTATTATTTGAACTTGTCAACTTCAAATTCATTGGTGAATAAAGATCATATCAATATATATAATTATTTATCATCAAATTTAACCAGTAGATAAGGGAATGAAAGAGTTCAGCTTATCTGCCTAATAATTGAATTGGCTGATGATGTGGCTTATCAATGAATAACGAAAGAGGGATTGTTCAAACTTTCAAAAAATTAAGGTGTGGTGTGTATTCTGACTTACAATTGGGAAGATTAGTACAACTTAAGTTAAGAAGTCAAGACAATTCAATAATTTTGAGGTGCATAAGGTAAAGAAAAATCCATGCTATGCTATCCTCAAATCCAAACATTGTCTTCAACTTATAATGATGTTTTATTTTGTACTCAGACTGAAGGAGTAAAGATGAATTCATCCCAAATACCAGACGCTGTGAAAATCCTAATTGAGGATGAACTTTTGATAAGGAACTGGACAGCTTTAAAAGATTCCTTGGGACTGGTTGCAGTTCCCGATTTTGTCAGTTTAAGTAATGAGTTCAAGAACGGGACATTAACTGCATATGATTTGTTTTCGGAGGTATTAACCCGATGGAAGTCGCTCAAGGGTCAGGAAGCCACAATTGCCAAGTTGTCTGAAACTCTGGAGAAGTTGAACTTCAAGTTGACTGCAGGTAAGTTCAATTTCTAACTTCTGCTCCCAACATTTTAGAAATAAAACAATCCCCTTCTTATTGTAGAAAACATACAAAAAGCTTTCAACATTGCGTCTGCCACCAACCCAACCATTTTCTTCAACATCGATTATCCCACTTGGAACTTTGTTGGGAGGTCTAAAGAGATTGAGAAACTACGGACATGGTTCAGAAGACAACCCCCCCGACCTATTCTCAAAGTAATCGGGATGGGCGGAATCGGGAAATCAGAATTGGTCAAGACATTTGCAAGCACACTACAGAATGAAGTCAATGCCTTTTGGTTGAATGGAGACAACCCAGAAAGTCTCAAGAACTCCATCGTCCAAGTGGCAACTTCACTTGCCGTTTCCACAACTGTAAATAGCCAACCAAAGGACAGCGTGGAAATCTTGTCTGAAATAATCATTTCCATCAGAAAGAAGAACGAATTGAAAATCCTAATAATTATTGACAACGTGGACGCGGAGAATCCAGACGTCCACCTCATTTTAAACAAAGTTGTCAAATTCCGGTCGTTTGCTCTGGTGACTTCGAGGAAACTTGGAATAGTGGCCGATGCAGGGGAGAAGCTGAATTTGGACATTCTGGACACCCAAGATGCCCACACGTTTGTGAGAGATTCCCTCGAAGGTGAATCTGAAGAAGATATCAACCATCTCTGCACTTTACTAGATAACTACCCTTTGACCTTGCAACAAGCCGTGGCTTTCATTACAACCCAGAAATTGGAGACGAAAGGGGAATTCTTCAAAATTCCAGACTACCTGAATATCTACGAGACGAATAAAACCAAACTTCTGGGATTTCCGCTCAATTCCATCGAACATGCATACGAACAGACGACCCTCGTCACCTGGAACACCTCAACTGAACAGATTGGAAAGAATGGAGAGACAGGGGCTCTTGCAATTGAATTACTCAATTTCATCTCGTACTTCAATCCCGACGGAATTGATTTAGAATTTCTCAAATCAATTGATAGAAGAAGAATCAGTCCTAAAGAGGAAAGGAGTGACGAGATTTATGAAAAGGCTGTTTCCCTCATTAAATCCTATTCCCTCATTAAATGCGAAAATAAGTTCATTTCCATCCATCGGTTAGTTCAGGAGGTGACACGACTCAATTGCAGCTTCTCAAATCTAGAAAAGCCGCTTTTAAGACAATTGGTACAGTCCATAGTTACACTTGCAATCAGAAATAAGTTAAAACAACGTGACATGCCCCACGTCCTCCGTGTATCCAAACACGTACTCAACCACGACGAGATTGTTAGAGATTTTAGTAGCTTTCCCCGTTTAATTATTATCAGATTGCGTGATCTGTCCCTATACGTAGAAATGCTGGACTTTGCCAACCTCAGCTACAGAAGCGTAAGCAAAATTTTAGGTGAAAAGCACTCGGAGACATTACGAGTGAAAAGTCAGGCAGCTAGTGCTTTGGAGTACAACGGGAAGTATGAAGAGGCGCTGCAGAAGTTCAGCGTCGTTCACGAGGAGCAAAGGTCGGCTTTTGGGGAAGAAGACCTAACCACTCTGATTACAGGGCACAACCTGGCATCGCTTCTGCATCTTCTGAACAGAAACGACGAGGCACTGGAAACATTCAAACGTGTGTTGGAGTCAAGGAAAAAAGTGCTTGGGGGAAATAATCAACGGACGATAGCGACGAAGGGGAGTATGGCAACTGTACTCTCGTCACAAGGGAAGCACAGGGAAGCGATGGAACTGCACGAGGAAGTGTTGGAATGGAATAAGACAGAATTGGGTGAAGAACATCCACAGACTCTGACCAACAGACATAACATCGGCCTCTGTCTCTACAGACAAAAGGAGTTTATCAAAGCGAGAGGAATATTTGAGGAAGTCCTGGAGTTGAAGTTGAAAGTGTTGGGGGAAGAACAATCCAAGACACTTTCAACGAAGTCCATGTTAGCCCTGACACTTGACTCTCTTGGTGAAAGTGAAACGGGGCTGAGGATGATGAAGGAAGTTCTGGTTTCAGAGGAGAAGGTTCTGGGTAGTCAACATCCCCACACAATTATCACTAGAGATGAGATTGATATCATAAGCCATCGTCGTCGGGGAGGATTTAAAGGCCTTGTTCTTGTTTAACTTCAGAACTTTGTATGGACAAATGAAGACTAGACGTTATTCCAGAGCCGCTTGACCAGAGGCTCCCTTTATTCCAATTCCTCCATTATTTAATTAGACGAGAGAGATAACGGCTAAGCTAAGTAATTTGTAAGTTTATATTCCCTTAATTTATTATCCACTCCATCTCTTGAACACAAACTCCCAGACAAGAAGATCGAAGTTCAAAGGAGGTCAATTTGAAATACAATTCGGTTCCTGTTATATTCTTACAAAATGGGGTAGTCTGATTATTTATTGATCAACGGTGTGAATACTTTTAAAGGTTTAAATAATGTAGGTTAATCTACAGACCTAGTGTTGGGGGCTAGAAAAACCCTTAAAACTTTACTATGAAATATCGACTGACTTTAATACTTGAAATGAGTTGCCCTT
>JAQFZA010000757.1:0-13629 GCA_034695115.1 Desoria olivacea | reverse complement strand
TTTATCCAATTTAAACGAGTTTTAACTGTTGAAAACAATTTCACAATGCAGAGCTATAATTATTGCTGCTGCTGTGCGAGCTAACAAAATAAACATTCTGGAAGAGTCGAGGAGGAAGTCGTACTTCTTCCTCTTGGCTGTTTCTGCGGGTGCGGCGGCCGCGCCCGCAAAGTTGGATGTCTGTGCCAAGTATGATGGGGCAAAAGTGTCTGAGCATGTAAAGTCCTAGGCTAGGGACTTGCCCTTGACCCAAGGGTTTAGGGTCATCCCGTCGGGGCGCGTTCCGTCCCCTCTGACTAACCCTGGTGGCTCTCGTATACTGGGGCACTCTGCAGTCCGCAGGGCCCTGGCGATGACATCATTCGCGTGGAAGTGACGAGATTGTCTCCCCGCGCTACTTTTGCAGGAGAGGCCGGGTAGGCCGTTCTCCTTCACATCTGCCCCGCAGTAAAAGCGATGAGGTTGGCAGATTTGGGTGCCTAATCTGAGGGCGCACGACAACCGAAATGTCAAAACATTAACGCATTCAGTCAGGTGAGTATTTAAACATTCTCAATATTATAACCATTTGTGGAATCACAAATTTTGAGAGAGCACTTATCGCATGTTGATTTTTGTAATAACAAACATTTGGTTTTACTTCAGATTATTTTCCAATTATTGACTGAGGCCGTTTAACATTTTAAAATCAATTGAAATTACTTTAACTTAAATTCTTATTTAAATGGAATGAGACATGAGAGAATCTTCAAAAAATGACAATTTTATTTTAATGTTTAATAGATTATGCTCGGACAGCAAGGCTACGGTCCAGAACGAGCCCGCCTTCTGGCCGAGAAAACAGCATTGCAGGAGGAAGCAGCAACCCACCAAGTGCTTTACGAGTTTACTGCCAGCAGAAATGACGCACTGATAACTAAGAACCGAGAGTTTGCGGAACATGTGGCAGTGTCAAAAGTTGATCAGTTCTTTGGCCTTTTGGAAAAAAGGGCTATCGATGTCTCTGCAGCAAATACGGCCCTTATGGAGACGATGACGGAATTGAAAAGATCTCATCATATTGTGGTTCCATGCGCTGAAGGGGAAGTTTTTATCCGATTCCTTCGTCAGGGGGATGAGTAATACTTCTCAAAGAAGGATAAACAGCGCCCCGAGCGTCGATCAAAGACGTCAAGAAGGTCAACTGGATTTTTAAGTGTTTTTCTCACTTCCATGAAATTATTAAGGAAATATTTATTCAGTTGGGTATAAAATATTTTTTTTAAATTTTTAGTCTCCTGGATGCTCATCTTCTTCATCCAACAAAAAATAGGAAACACCCACTGTGATTTCAATTTATTTGTGTCGTTCATCTATAAACACCGGAGTGATTTGAGGAGTTTTCGTGGTGAAATATTATTTAAAGTGTGTGTTGCATGTGAAATCGACGGTCATTTTAGTAACTGTGTTACCTAAATCTTTACTTCCTAAGTATGAGATTCTGAAGATAAGTTCTACGTAGTTTTCTGTAAGTGTGAATCGTGTGCATTATTTAAAAGCCACCCTGTTTCTAATAACTGTGTGTCGTAAAGTTTTAAACTCCTCTCGTAAATGTGTTTCCTAATTCTTTACTACCTAAGTATGAGATTCTGAAGATGAATTCTACGTAGTTGTATGTATGAAAAAGTGTGAATCGTGTGCATTGTTTAAAAGCCACCCTAACTCTAATAACTGTGTGTCTTAAATTTTTAACCTATTCTAGTAAATGTGTTTCCTAATTCTTAAATCCTAAGTATGAGATTCTGAAGATGAGTTCTACGGATTTGTCTGTATGAAATAGTGTGAATCGTGTGCATTATTTTAAAGCCACCCTTATTCTTATAACTGTGTGTCGTAAATGTTTAATCTTTCTGATCATGATAGTCTGAGAATGAATATCTCATAGCTTCCGTAAGGAATAGCTATTAAACTTTCGTTGTATTTAAAAAGCAATTCTGATTCTAATAACTATTTGTCATTGGTAATTTGGTGTATAAAATTAAAAAATCTACCCTATATTTCAGAGTGGTCATTTACCATTTTAAAACAAAAAAGTTGATTTAATTGTGCATAACACATGTTAAGTAGGCTGACTTGGAGTACAGAATCAAATTTGCATGTTCAATATATGGAATTTCCGATAAAATAACAATGAAAAGTTACAATGGATAACTCGTGATGCCCAACGAATTAATTTTACAATTATTTGATATGCTGGGATTTAAATAAGGAAGTTTTCAAAAGTCAATGCGTTAGGGTTTTTATAGGATTTTATTAGCTTATTTTGTCGCAGCTACACTGCACGTATTTTATTCACTATACATTTAATTATTTCACTACATACATTGGCTATTACATAGTTTTACACAGCAGAAGATGCCTAAACTTTTTTGGTGCTGAAGGGCTTCAATTGAACTGGTTTCCACATATTTTCATAAATAGTTGAAGTGGCACAATATATACATGTCACACATAATTTACAGATTACATAGAAGTTGAAATTTGTAATAAAATTAAAATTACATATTTATGTAATAGTACAGCATTTAAAAGACCGGTTGCTGGTTCCACACACAATTTAAATAATGACTACACAATTACAACGCACACATTTCACGAGTAGAAAATGGTTTGTAAAATTATTTTTTTTAGTTTTACAAAAGAAGAAAGAAGTTAGACTTCTAAGAGTATTTGTGTGACTCAAATTATATTTTCAGCTACAACTGCTATCTTCATATCTTTACAGGACAAAACAGTATTGTCCCTACTGTAAATTTAAACGCATACGATTTAAATATTACACTGAATGTTATCCAAGTTCACACACAATGCCTACAATGTACGGGATTTAAATCTGAAACATGGTATTGCACACGAAATATTAAATTACGTTTATTAATTTATTAAGTTCAAAATAGATGTTACTTTGAAGAAGGAAAAATCTTTTCCGCCTCGTCCTCATCGTTTCTAATTTCTCTGTTGATTTTCTCCAAAGTTTCCACAAACTACTTACAGTCTTTTACATCAAAGGTGCACACTTCACCTTACCACGAGGGGTATTCAACCGATGTCTTAGATAAAAGGACTCGAATAGACCATTGCCCTTTCCGATCTTTGAAAGGACGAATAACTAAATCTGAATTGTCCACTTTCTCAATCAGGGATGAATGCCAGAAGTCCATGTCCACACGGTCTGTAATAGCAGCATACTTGTTTCCAAGAAAGCGTGGGATTTCAGCCTTGTCGCTTGTCTTTACAATTTCGTCCAGAATCAAATTCAGTTTGAAAATGAAGTCTTGCAAACCGCCAACTGTAATCTATAATAACAAGTTTAAAAATCCACGGTTAAATTAAAAATTGGAAAATAATACGTTAAACAATTACCTGTCTTTAAATATAAATTTAAATTTAACTCCTGGTGAGAGTTTGCCATCTCTTTTCTATTCCACGAGACATTTTTCTTCATGCCATACGTTTGTCTTCACATCATACTGAAAGCGCGAGGGCAAGTCGGATTGATTTTGATAGTTTAATACATGATCGGAGAGTTATGATCTTATTACTTTGTCAGGTATGACAATGTTTGATGAGATGCAAACTACCACCTAATAAATCCCAGGAGCTACCAGTACGTACTTATGGAACTTCTTTATTCACACCCTTCTTAGCTTGTTGTCCAGAGCCGAATGCCCCTTTCCCATTGCATTCTCATCCATCAACCCCACAATTCCTCCATTCATCTATTTACATAAGGAATGGGATTGCACCCCTCTGAGCTCCTCAGAGCTACCAACTTCCACTCTCACATCCACCCTGCAAGGCTGTATGTCGTCCCTGACCACAGCTAAGCTCTTGCAGATACAAGTTCCATAAGCAAAATATTTTTGTTCATCAGTTTTACATATTTTCTGACATTCGCCTTACATAGTAGGAAAACCCATAAAAAGGCCGAAAACCTACTACAGAAAATTAAATCATTATTAATCACAGTTAATAATTAACCTACTTACATAACAATTTTCTATACAACAATTAGGTACATGGAACGCGAGGTTCTCTCTGCTAGATACTTACACCTACACACGTCCTTTCTGTCATATTGGAAGCCTCCACCGTGTACTCTAACGAAATCAAACTTACTCCTATGTCTTAATTCTGGATTTTTCGAAATTAATTCTAACTTTTTACAATACACTTTTTGTGTTAACCTCGCATCCATGATAGATGAATGCACATCCCTTTGACATTCTTCATTCCCCAATAAATGATAGGCTAATGTCTTTAGATTATAAGGCTGGTTATTATTATCTACAAAAAAACTTTCTAAATCTTCAGTTGCCCAGTGATGGAAGAAAAGACTTTCCAAGTCTCCTTTTAAAGCCTTTCCCACCAAAGTATTCCCTTTTAGACATAGCTTAAGACATTCCTGTACCGTCTCTATAGGCACTCCATATTCTAGGTCTCCTTTCCTTAAACCGGTAATGCTTGTAAAATATTGACAGATATCCACTACTGGCCACTTCACCATAGCCCATAAAATTAATTCTCCTGCCTTATTTACAACTGCCACCGTAGCTGCCACTGCGATATGCTTTGAGCTACGTAACCTATTTGTCCTATCATCTACAATATCCTGCTCAATCTCTGAAGTGTATCCTATTTTTACATTACCTAAACATCCATTTACCTTTTTAATCGTAACTTTTTCTACATCTATAAACAAGACATCATTTTCAGGAATCAAATCTCCTCTAAAAATGAGCGAACTTAAACTAGCCGTTTTGGTTTTACAATCAATTTTGTCTGTTTTTACATAATCCACAAATTTTCTTTTCTTATTACATTTTAGCCAATAATTCCTTAATCTACTTTGCTCTTCGCACATGTCATACAACTTACATCCTACATCAATCTTATCACTAGAGGGTAATTTTTTTAATAATTCTAAAATCTTGAACTTCGTGTCTTCCATTTCGTTGTGTGCTGTACAGTTGAGGTGTCCAAGGAGGTGTCTTGCGTTGTGGTTCGCAGTTGCTGGGTTATGTGGTTTGTAGATTGTTAGGAACGTCTGTGATCATTAGAGGTCCGCTTTCCCCAGTCAGTAAGCCTCCCTCCTTAATTATTGCTTTTTACACTTTTGCATCAAGAGTTTCAATCACTGGCTGTCAACGAATGCTTACGTGACTTCTGCCAAGGTCAATCCACTTTACACGGTTACTTTACGAAAGACCTCAAAACACAACATCCTATGATCAGAAGCAGTAAGATTGCTACTATTAATCCGAATAATATTAGAAGATTCAACATGTTTTCCTTTGGTATTTCCGGGATCTTAAGTAAATCCTTAGGCCCTACCTGAACCTCCAAATCTCCCACAGCAAGAGCTCTTGGGAGTGCTGAAACTATGTACAAGAATCCCGTTGAGATAACTACCTGTACATGTGCTAGATCTGGCCTTAAACGACCTGACCCACTCGATACTCCTGTAAGCTCCTTATCTTCTTGAAAATCTCCATGCCTGTGTCCTGGACCTATTTCCCTAACTCTATAAATCTCTTCAGAATACAGATCCTCTGAACTATTTACAATTGCCGGAGCTAAAACCATCGGCTTTAACGTGGTTTCTACCATCTCTACAGACTCAAAATCGTAGGAGTCAAACTTGTCCGGCTCTGAACTTGCCTGTAGCCACCTTGTAACATTACCCCACAGAAGTATGTAGTCGTTTAATGCCATGGGCTTTGGACTCTTTATGTTCATTCTATAATTCCTGCGAAAGTGATTTCCTCTATCATTACTCCTAACGTTGTTCTCCTCAGCCTCGAAGGGGTCATTTGCAAAACATGGAAAAACTCCGACAAATAGCATTATGATCAACATCCACACCACGTAACAAATGCCCGTAGACCTCCTCCCTGAGCCCTCGTACAAAAATCTTAAACAAAATGCAAAGAAGAACGAGCCTCCAAAAAAGACCGAAAATAGATACAAAACTTTCTCTCCTGTAGTTAACCGGCTTCCGAATCTCTCATGTGACACCACTGTTGACCCATTCCTGCTCTTCATATCCTCTAGTGTCTGATTTCGAAGCCATGCCCTATACAATCTCCTAGAGTTGGAATACGGTCGCGAGACAGCAATATCCGAAAGGAATATTGCCCCAGTTAGACAAAGGGCTATCGCCCACATCCACCGAGTTTGCATGGTAACAAATTAACGCTTTTGACTTATCTTTTATTCGTTGGGATCGTCGAATTCCTGCCGGTGGGTCTGCTTGGCTATTTATTACTTGGGCTGGCTTGCCCCTTGGTTTGGACTTAGTTGGGAGTATAGGCTCACTGGAGCTGTCACACACTATATTCTCCTAAATATCCTTACTTATGGTCTCACTTCTGTTCTCTGTTTCACCTGAACTTTTCTGTATCTTCCCCTTTTCCTTCACGTTAACGGTTTTGAGTTCACTTATGTCCGCATTCACCCTCTCCCTGCTAGAACTCGGAAACCGTAGACCTAAAGAAGGTTCAGAAAACTTGCCTCAGAGATTCTATAGGCTGGTTATTGACAAGATCTGGTTGAGACTGAAAGGCTCGTATTCGACGTATGCTAACTTTTTCCGGAGGAGATGTTAGCTGGCTGACGTTTTGGAGGATAACCGAGGTATTACTGATTTTGGCCAGGATTTTATATAATCCCTTTCGTTTAGGTTGCAATTTGTCCGGTTGGCCTTTCCTACGCGTGGGAATCTCATAGAGGACTAAATCGCCTATTCGGAAGGTATCTAATGTCACATCTTTGTCATAGTCAGCCTTCATTTTAACTTGTGCTGACAATAAATGACTTTGAGCTCTTTCAGTGGCAATTTTAACGCGATAAAGTAATGAATCGGCAACTAATGACGATGATGGTAATTTCATGGCCAAATCCATTGGTTGAATCGCATCCTAACAAACATTAAGAAGAATGGAACCTCCTGCAGTGACTTTTGTACTGAGGTGTTGTGTGCAAAAACTACGGCAGCTATATTTTGATCCCATGCAGTGAAATTGGAACTCGGGGTGATATAATGAGCCAGCATTTCACATAGCGTTTTGTTAAACCTTTCCGTTAAGCCGTTACATTCGGGAGTATATGGATTCGTAAATGCTTGGTCAAATCCTAGACATGTGGCCATTTCTTGCATGATTTTGGACTGAAAACATTTCCCGTTATCTGTCAACATCCGTTTAAAAGCTCCATAAATGCACAAAACATTATGTACTAAGAAACGAGCTACAGCCTCCGCAGTACCGTTAGGTAATGGCCCACAGATCACATATCGTGTTAAAACACAGGTGACAACAATGATGAATTTGTTACCATTATCAGAAACAGGAAATGGTCCCAAAAGATCAGCCGAGTAAAATTCGCCAGGTCTAATATTTTGGAGGGCCTTATATGGGTCTATAGGTTGCAATTGTCCCGCATGCTTGTGTGTATGATGCTTATGCAAATGGCAAGATAAACACGTTTTTATGTATTTCGTTATATCTGAGTCCATTCCTGGCCAATAAAAACGTTCCTTGATTTTAGCCTTCGTTTTATCCCTTCCTAGGTGGCCTGCGATAATGGGTCGGTGGTAAAGTTCTATAACTATGCCCCTGATTGCTATAGGCACCGCTATGACTTCATGTTCAATGCCCCTGATTTGAGCTCTTTTGAGCAGGATACCCTGTCGGACTATATAGCTTGGGTTGGCTTCTAAGCTCCGGAAAATATCTAGACACCACTCGTCGACTAACTGAAATTGAGGGATGTCCCACCGGCTTATTGCCTTTGCATTTTCGGAACTATTTACCTCCGTGGCGTTCACCGTCCGCATGCTTAAATTGACATTAAATGTTGGGATGTTCAGGATCTCCTCTGTATTAAGCGGTTTTTCAAATGGATTACGAGATAAAGCATCTGCGACTTGGTTATGTTTCCCTGGCTTGTGGATTATTTCACAATCAAATTCGGCTAGTTTTAGACCCCACCTACCAATCCTTGACTTAATTGGATCCTTCATGTCGTTCAAGTATGTTAAAGAATTTGAGTCTGTCCTGATGATAAACTTTCTGAGTGCCAAATAAGGTCTAAAAATCTGAAGGGAGAACATTAATGCAAGTGCCTCTTTTTCTGGAATTGTACACATTCTTTCATTGCCCCTAAGGGTTCTACTAGAAAATTGAATGGGGAGTTCCACCCTTTTCAATCTACCCGAAGGGGTTGGGACCATTTTGACATGGACTAGGACACCAGCTACCGCATAATCGCATATATCTACATGTAGTTCGACAGGTAGGGAGTTATCAAAATGCACTAGTGTGGGGGCTGAGGTGAGAGCCTCTTTTAAGTCTTTGAATGCCTTCTGATACAGTGGTTCGGTTTGTATTAATGACAACTTCCCCGTGTGTATTAGGTTGTATAGAGGAATGGCTTTCTCGGCCAGCTTATAAACAAATTTTCTGTAAAAGTTGACCATCCCTAAAAATGAACGGAGTTTAGTCATTGTATCTGGAGGAGGCATTTTTATGATGCCCTCTATTTTTGCCGGATCTGGTGATGTCCCCACAGAATTCACAACAAAACCTAATAACTTTATCTCTTCGTAAAGGAACCTGCATTTTTTTACCTTCACTTTTAGGTTAATTGATCTTAGCCTCTCTAAGCAAATTCGTAGACTTGCATTTGCTGAATTCCCATCTGGCCCATGAGGGGTCATGTCATCCATATAGATTGCAATTTTGGATCTCACATCATTGAATACCTTGTTTATTAACATTTGCCATTGCATAGGTGCATTTTTAAGCCCAAAACACATCCTTTTATAGATGAATACTCCGTCTTTAGTTACAAAAGCCGTCTTAAGATCGCTTCCGTCTGACTCACACATCTTAATTTGCCAATACCCTGCAATCGCATCTAGAGTATGAAAGCATTTACTGCCGCCTAACGAATCAATTACATCTTGTATTCTAGGAATTGGGTGATTCAAAAACGTCGTAACCTTGTTGACTTGTCGAAGGTCTGTACAAAAACGCCATGAGCCATCAGGCTTCTTATCTAGGACAACATTTGAACACCAAGGACTATAGCCTCGGGTTATAACCCCGCAGTCTAACATTTCCTGCACCTGTTCTGCAATAATTTCATGCTCTTTCTGAGAAAATCTGTTCCATAATCTCTGTCGTACTGGGGGATGGTCTCCCGTATCAATACTGTGTTCAACCGTGTCAACGCATCCAAGCTGTTGATTAGAGAAAGCAAACACATCCCAAAATTCTTCCAACATTTTAACAAGTTCTTCCCTATCCTTTGGATCGGCGTTAGGATTGATGTCAAAGTACTCGGGTTTGAATTTCCAACTTGAGCCTACTCCCGATGCACTAACTGCAGCTTGGACCGAATTTATTAACAAGCTTTGGCCTGCCTCTCTAATCTCATGGAGTGAACCAACCCTCAGATCCTTATACAAAGTAATGACTTCATCTCCCATGTTCGTAATTTGGATATGGGTAGTCTCCTTTCCGATAAGCGCTGGGTATACCCACACCCCATACTTAAATTCAACACTTAAAAATGGGCGGAAATAATAATCCTTCTCAACGGGTGTTACTGAGACTAATGTAATGGAGCAAGGAGCTCAGCATTCAGTGTTCTGGATTTTTAAAAATTGCATGGGCTCTTTAGTTTCTTCTGTATTAATGTTGCACAAAAACGTCAACCCATTTTTCTCGTCTTTTTCTTTCTCACGGTTTGTCTTTCAACCGAACTGGACTGGGGTTCTGTTTTATTGCTTGCAGCAATTAAACACTCCCTTTGCATCCATGTCAGAGGTCCTGCTGTCTCACATTTCGCCATGAGGTTACTTTGTCTCACTGCATTTCCTAACTGACTCGTCATGGTCAGTAACTGTCCATGCGACTTATCTTTCTAATGGCTCTGGCGTCCCAGAGCCTTCTCATATGGTTCTCTCATATTCATGCTCTCAAGAGCCTTTAAACTTTTTTCTTTCACGTTATGGCTCATTTGAGCCATATTATTCTTTACTCTCATGTTCACATGATTCACACGGCGTATGGACAAGTTTGGGTTGATCAGGCCCTTACTGTGTCCACCTCCGCCTTCACCCAAACCTCCAACCTTCGAGGACGGATTACAGGGGACATTATCCAACCCTTGAAACAAGGACTTATTACATGGGATTTCACTTTTCGTTTTATTAATACTCAGTACTTGGCCCCATTCTCTTATTTCGGCTTGAATGCATTTTAATGTTCTACAGGGATTATTTACATCCGCCCCATTTAACGAAAAACATACCATCACTCCTGCTCCTTCCAAATATAAAGACAAAGGTTCAGAATATAGTTCAAATTTAAACTTGCCCAAGAAATCCAATCCTAATAAAATCACTCCCTTCGGAAGCCCTTTTGCTACTAAAACTTTCAACTCTGTTCGTACTTTTCCGACACCTAATTCTACATTAACTTCACCCTCAAAGTTTATGGATTTACCATTTATGGCTTGAAGATTGTAATTTTTGTCTGGCTTTCTCAAATCCGCTCTATCTACTAAAGACTCTTCTATTAAACTTTTTCCTGCTCCAGGGTCTATCAATGCCAAAATTTCCTTCCCATTCATCATTACCATCAAATAAATATTGTCACCTTCTCCTAAACTTGCATAAATGCATACTGATTGCTGGTCTATCTCAGGGAATCTATTTACAGAACAAAGGCCTTCCCTCCTGCTCATTGTCCGTTCCCGTTTCCCTGTATCTGTTGATGCTGGTCATGTTGATTAGATCCATGAGCGCCAGTCTCCCTGATGGCTAATTGATGTTGATAATACCGTTGGGATTGATCATCCTCATTATTTCTAGGGTTGTGGTAACCCTGATATCCACGGCCTCGGCCTCTGTTTTGAAGGTGACCCCTTCCTCGATTATACCCTCGTCGTCTACCGTTCTGGTATTCTTGTTGTTTCTTTGGGCATTGTCGGGAATAATGGCCCATGTCCCCACATGCATAACATTGGACTGATCGGATGAATGATCCACCTCTTCCTCTTCCAGTTTCTCTCCCTCTGACAGAATGTCCGGTGACGACTGTTTTTACTGCCTCTTCCACTGATGCAGAAATCCGAGCTGTCATTGATTTGCCAGTTTTCTTGACCTTTTTGCTTGGAGTTTCTTCCTCTTCAGAAGAAGATGCTGATGAAGTCTCTTTTTCTTCCTCACTTTTTACTTTCTTAGACTGTTTGCCGGCCATGGCTAACAGTGAGTCCTTTGCCCCTCGTTTTGCCTGAGACTTTTGCATCAAACTTTTTCGTCGCCTGTTGTCGTAGGCCTTGATAGCCTCTCTGAGGTCTGCAAGGTATTTATAGTTCTTCCCTTCAAAATGGTGCTGATACCGTTCCTCCATATGCTCTATTATCAACTTTCCCAACGCTTTTTCAGGTATGTTAAGCCCTGAGGATTGATGAATGCGACACATTCGGAAGAAATAACTTGTTCCCAGTTCATTAGGTTGTTGTCGACATGAGACCATGTCTATAATCTTCTCCTGCATGTATTCTTTCTGGAATAGTTTCCTTAGCTCTTTCCATTTCATTTCATTCCATGCTGTAGATTGAACCCCACTTTCATTTGTTGTTATCTCCCTTTTCAGTTCATGTTCTTGTAATTCTAACCAGTCAGAGGCCGCTCCATCCAAGTATTGACAGAGGTTATCGATCTTTGCTTGTTCTGTCCAGGTTGAAGCCATCTTCTCATATTCTCTTATGAATTTCGAAGCATCAGTAGATGGTAAACCATCAAAGGATCGGATTTGCTTCTGCTGAATGAAGGAAATTGTCATCGGCCCAGGGTTTGTTGCAGCTGGTTGGGTTGTATTTAAAAGATTCGTAAACGCAGGTTGATTAAGCTGGCCTGCCCTTCTTCTTGCATGCATTGTCACACTTTCCTCAAGTTCACTTTCTTCTTCGTCCTCCCGTACTGATCTAACTCCATATGAAGCCTTTCGATTCCTAACAGCATTCCTTCTAGCTTCCACTAGTGGACGTTGGGGTACTCTATTAGCTACTGCTAACCCTTGCCTATAATGCTCAATAGCCTCTTGAAGTTGCCTTGGTGTGAGACCTTGACCGACATTAGGTCTCTCAATACCTGACTCCTCTTCCTCATTCCCTTCATCGTTATTAATTGCATTATTTTCTTCACCTCCCGCGGCTACCCCAAAAGCTTCCGGAAATGAAACCATTGCCTGGACTCTCGCATCTCGGTTCCTGCTCCACCGAGCTCTAACATCTTCCACAGCCATGCTCTGATACTCAGGAGCTGCCTTTGTACCTGCCCTTCTATTTCTTAATGACAAAATGCCTATGTGGATACATTCATCTCTTTCCTCTGGGGTTATCGTTAACATGGAAACCCTGATTTTATTCCAGCCAATGATGAATGCTTCCATCTTCTCGGCCTCATTCATCGCCTGTACTCGTTCACTAATATAGTCCATATTCTGGTTCACCTGTTCATTTAACCCATTCCGCATATCTGCGCTCACTGGAGCCTCCACTATCTGGGCTTCCTCTTCACCTGCCATGTTTTGAAACTGCACTCGTCTACCCCTTAAATGTCTATTAGTTACGAACCTGGATTGTTCTGTATTAGGAGGTCTGACAGAGCTTACAATAACACGCCTATTCGGAATTCTAGGAGTAGAAGTTGATCTCGGGGTCCCAAAATTACTTGAGTTTCCCAACTCGTCTGAACTCATCGACTTTTTCTTTTAATTTTCTTCTTTAAATCTATGGACATTCAAATTTTGTCTACTATGTATTTTATTACTTTTCCATGAGACCAGACTTTGCCACCGAATCCTTCACAACGATCGTGTTCTCAGAAATACCTTGTGCATTTATAATCTCTTTAGAGAACTCTTTAATGAGGACTAACAAATTTCCCTCCAATAACCGACTTCCTTAGGCCTTGGGATATATAGATTATTTTTCTTCTTTTTGTTTTACTCAATATTTCCTCATCTATTAGTCAAAGTCAATTCGATTACTTATCTTTTTATTTACTCTGGATCTTCACTTGCATGCCGATTGGCTCTTTCTCTCGACCCGGTTGTCAGAATCCCACAGGTCTCATGAGTAAAGGTGTATTTACTTCCCCTGTCACCTCTTAGTGTCTCTCTCCTGTATTTCTGTTCGGCAGTCACGTATTTTGATTGTTCTCAGCTTATACTCACTGTGCTTTGCTCATTAACACTTCTGTCTTGAAACACTTTAACAGTAACTGCAAATTCGAGTTTTTGTGTCCCTTTACAACTTAACATCACTTTGAAACTGGACTAGCCTGTTGATGCTCTCCATTGTTTCCTTCTGATCTCCGACTGTCACTTTAAACTCCTGTTCTGTTCCTAAAATCAATCGTCTCACTTTTCCCTCAAGGCTCAAAGTTCTTTGATCCTCGACTTATTTCCTTGCGAGAATCCGGGTCACGGCACCATGAAAGCGCGAGGGCAAGTCGGATTGATTTTGATAGTTTAATACATGATCGGAGAGTTATGATCTTATTACTTTGTC
>JAQFZA010000756.1:0-13630 GCA_034695115.1 Desoria olivacea | reverse complement strand
TCAAGCCATTTCAAAAGCAGGAAAGCGAGCGCAGCGAGCTTTCCTGCTTTTGAAATGGCTTGACACCTATCATCAGAAGTGTGGCTGTAAGAAGAAGAAGAGGAGCCCTGGAGCCCAACCTGCCGAGGGGGCATGGTGTTCTTGGCTGACCTCAATATTGACCTGTCCCTGGAGGTGGCCGAAGTGGGAGCCGAATCAGAAAGGGATTTTGGTCAAGACTGTCAAGGCCTCTAAACTGGACGGACTGAAGACGGCTGTCAAGCCCAACATTCATCCTCTCACCAGGTAACTCTCAATTCTAATAAAATCTACCCTTACAAACAGAGAGGACAGAAATAACCCCAACATGTCTCAACTCTCCATAATAGCATGAAGACGTAGAATTACAAAACAGTCCCTCATATAAATACCCCGTGCTTAATTAAACCTGAAGGCCAACGAGGTTAGTGGGCTTTAAAATAATAATTTCCTTTGCATAGCGTCCAATGCTGGATATAGCCCATGAGATTAACTGGAGCAATACTGGACAAGTCACGTCTTTAGAACTTGTTAATCCTTATGATTTTAGTAATTATTTTGAAATTAAGCCAGGATGCTCGTATTTATTTGCAGACTATTAGCCTTCAGTCAATGATACTTTAATCACATGAAGTGTGAGTAGACACAGACATTGGTGTTGAAAACATTAAGTAACTTAAAGTCTTGGACTATTATCCTGAGTGATGGAATTTAAACTGCATGTTATAAATTGATTTAAAACTTAAAATACATATGTGCAAGCCAGTTGATCCTGAATTGCTTAGATGGCAAGGGAGATATGAGATTTGGGTAGATTATGGGTGGCTTGTATGAGGTCAGGGAATGGGTTCCTAATTATTCCATAGAAGGTCTCATCTAAATAGCTTCCACAACTACTACTAAGGTGGATGAGGGTGTTCATCCGTCGGGTTGAATACGGACTGGGTCTTGGGGTTCCAGAACTTGTGCCCATACTCTCCAATATCCTCCATGTCAGGCTTGCTGGACCAATAGGTGTACTGGAAAAGGAAGGTTTAATATTAAATAAATATTAAATACAAGAATTATAGCCTTTTAAACTAATTCATGGAAGGACATCATTGCTGACTTACCTTCTGGGCAGAATCTTCGGTGCACGAGGTAACACGGCCTACGTTGTCAGGATGCTTGAAACTGTAGCAGAATGGTGTGCCTCCCCATAGGGAACAGTTGTTGACCTGGGTCGCCGGCCCACCTGAACCTCCTGCCAGCTTTTTCGAACCTTTTTTTGGAATAATGGGATAATTACAAGTGTAGATGGAAAGAGGGTGACAGTTCGGATCCTTATGTCCAAAGATTTCCCACAACTCAAAGCCACAATACTCCTCGGCGTAAACGGAGGTGTTGTGGCAGGTGCATGCGGTGATGTTGATGAAACCTGGGCGAGGCTTGTAGGGTGTTTTGGTCCAGGTCCTTACTAACCCAACCTCAACCGACGGAAGAATGACCAGCCAGGTCAAGCTGAATACGGAGACCAGTTGCAGTAACATCCTCAGAGAACCTTCTTCCTTGGAACCTTTTCCTTCTGCACTCCACTTGTTATAAAATGTTGCATAATCTGGGAGAATGCGGAAGAATAAATTGGTATTCTAACTTTGACATTTCGTATCCTTTAAACAATGGGACATTATCGACGGAAGGGCTGGGCAATATTTCAAGGAAGCTCAGATTTCATTGTTTTTCAAGACAATCCTTCAGGCTTGTGAAAGCTTATGACAATTTAGAAACTGGAGTAACTTCCCATTCCTTATCATTCTGCATGGAAATTGAATGACTTCTGTAAAATATCCATCAGGGTTCTCATTTATCCTCAAGGTTAATGACGAAGGGGGGAAACAATTACAACATCCCTTCCTTCATTCTCTATTACGTCCAGACAATAGTACTTGGGGAACTTAAAGCCAGGTTGAAGGAGGAGAGGCCTTGAATGTATCTTATTCAAGCTACGTCAAATACAGGAAACCCATTGTGCCTATCCGTCAAATCATGAAGACATACTATCCACTCTAACTTGCATTTGCAATCAGACTCAAGAGGTAAAAGTGTCCCAATATCAAGTCCATCGACCATTCATAGTCACTATCAATTAAAGCTTAGTTGCGGGTTCAGATCCCTTCAGGATTGGAATTGGTCGGGAAAAAGCGGCAGGTAATGTCTAGTCATCTCTTAAAAAAAAGTAGTCTTATAATCTGAATTGATGACCTTACTTGAGAACCTAGCCCTTACTAGTTTACGTCTATAGTTTATTAAACACTATTCATCTAAATGGGATGATAAGTTAAGGAATTTAAACTGCATTTTAAAAATTGCTTTGTAATTTGATTAGTTTTATTATTTTCAAGCCAGTTCATCCTGAATTCTTAAGATGGTATAGGAAGGACGAAGATTTTAGGGTTGAAGGGGATTAAAGATTTAAATTAATATTTGGGGGATTCTGGTATGCATGAGGTGTCATTTAAACAGCTTCATCTACTAAGAAGGATGAGGGTGCTCGTCCGTCGGATTGAAAACGGATCGGGTCTTGGGGTTCCAGAACTTGTGCCCATACTCTCCAATATCCTCCATGTCAGGCTTGCTCGACCAATAGGTGTACTGAAAAAGGAAGATTTAATAATAAATACAGGAATTATAGCCTTTTAAACTAATTCATGAGAGGACATAATTGTGGACTTACTTTCTGGGCGGAATTTTGGGTGCAACTCGTAACACGGCCTACGTTGTCAGGATGCTTGAAACTGTAGCAAAGGGTCTGCCTCCCCATAGGGAACAGTTGTTGACCTGGGTCGCCGGACCACCTGAACCTCCTGCCAGTCTTGTAGAACCTTTTCTGGGAATAATGGTGTGTTTGCAAGTGTAAATGGAATTAGGGTGACAGTTCGGATCCTCATGTCCAAAGATTTCCCACAACTCAAAGCCGCAGTACCGCTCGGCGTAAACGGAGGTGTTGTGGCAGGTGCAGGCCGTGATGTTGATGAAACCTGGGTGAGGCTTGGGTGTTTTGCTCCAGGTATGAACTAACCCAACCTCAACCGACGGAAGAATGACCAGCCAGGTCAGGCAGAATACGGGGACCAGTTGCAGTAACATCCTCAGAGAACCTTCTTCCTTTGAACTTCTTCTTTCTGCACTCCACTTTTTATAAAATGTTGCATAATCTGGGAGAATGTGGAAGGATAAATTGGTATTCTAATAACTTTGACATTTCGTATCCTTTAAACAATGGGACATTATCCTCGGAAGGGTTGGGCAATATTTCAAGGAAGATCGGATTTTATTGTTTTTCAAGACAATTCATCAGGCTTGTGAAAACAATTTAGAAACTGGAGTAATTTCCCATTCCTTATCATTCTGCACATGGAATTTGAATGTACTTTTCTGTAAAATATCCATCAGGGTTCTCATTTATCTTCAAGGTTAATGACGAAGGGGGGAAACAATTACAACATCCCTTCCTTCATTCTCCATTATGTCCAGACAATAGTAAGACACGTCCGTTTCATGTGACAAGACATGACGTCATGGAATTTATAATGGGATGAGTCAACAAATCTTACACCATGCAATTTGTAACATACATTCTACACTATAACATGTATATTATATACAGTATATACACGACCCATGACAGCCTCTGATCTCAGTCAATATGAATTCTGTCAGAATAATTAACACTATTGATCCCTGGGCTATTTCAACGTAGGATTTTGTACGTGACGAGCTGTGTTGTGTTTGCTGCCTTTGGGGTTTACCTGATCTGTGACGCGTACTACAAGTGGAAGGCGAGCCCGATCCTCCTTCGAGACGCTGGCAGGGTCCCCTTGGACAAAATGCTCTTTCCAGGTATGACCTTTGGTCTGATGAAATGTCAAATCCGTATTCGTCAACTCTTTTAAATTCAACTTCGTTGTTGGTTGCAGATGTGACAGTCAAGCCTACCCATTTGTTTCGGTTGAGGAAAGTGAGAGAAGCCAGACGGTAATTTGTGTTATTTCATTACTTCAGTTACATAATAAGAGTTACTTATCAACCGCTAATCAAGTCCCGGATATTTTACTCTTTAAAGAATATTCGAAGATGCATTATCCAATGGCTTTGGAGTGGATTTAAAAGACCGAGAGTGGCCACTTGCACGAGCAGCGAAGTTGATGTTGTACATGGAACAAACTTGCGAAACTGTAACTAGCTTCTCCAGGAAAATGGATGCAGCCGATGCGGAACTCTTCATCGATTTAAAAAACAACGCAGAATTCCTGTCCCGATTTGGAAACCTAACTTTGTCGGATGACCCAGATGACCTTGATTTAAAGGATTGGATCATTCCCTTTGTGGCTGAGGTTAGTTCAAGTTTACTTTAGTTAGCTTATCATAAGGACCCCACTTTTTTGTCAGTCAATTTAAAATCTGGAATTAAATTCCTAGGCAATGATGAGTTGTGAAGAGATTCTTAGCCTCTGCACCTTCTTGAATGGAGAGCGATGTGACGAATACTTGGAGGTGTCTCATATGAAAAACGGATTCCATTGCAGCTTCAATTGGGTTCCAGACATCGTCTTGAGGAAGTACGATTTCCTTGATACGAGTTTAAAGTACATAAACTTCTACATTCTGTTCCCAACGATTTTGTAGGAAATTGGCTGGCAGGATGGGCTCAAGAAACCTGACGGAAGTCGAACGTCTCTTTGGCGAGTTCAACATTGACGAGTATGACTTTGTGGGCCGGACGACCAAAAAGCGGAAGAAGAATGAGATTGAAATACCACGACGTCAGAAGTTGGTTGGCAGAGAGAACGGGCTGAGCCTCGTCCTCCCTTTCCCAAAAGAAGAAATGGTCTGCCCCATTTATGAGGGCAAAGGATTTTTGGTCCGGAAATTCTTCAGAAAACAATTGAGAAAGTTAAATATTTTAAGCAATTATCAGATAAAGCTAATTCGCCCGAATTATTTGAACTTACAGGTCGGGCTTTCGTCCCCACTGGAAGAGGCGGAGACGCTGTCGAATGGCATCGCACTCCCCACTGGCTTCGAGCACTTGATCAACTTAAACGCAAGAGTGACGATTGCTGACAAGAATATCAGGGGACTACCTCTGGTCCAAATCTTAACATTCATTCAGAGTTAATTCAACTATTTTAAATTCCTTAAAATAATAAAAAATAATTATTGTAACCGCAGAATGTTCGAGGATGTCGATTCCAGGACGAGAACAATTTGGACTATTACACGAAGTACACGGAGAACAATTGCAGACAGGAATGCTTGGTGAAGTTAATTTTGCAGAACTGCTCTTGCTACCCGGCCTTCTCAACGGGTGAGTACGCAGGGCTAGTCATAAAATATCACACTCTGTTGCCATTTCAAAGAGTTTAATGGCAAATTTATTCGTCGACACCACTTGGCCTGCTCAGCCAGAATCGGATTGAGTAATTACAATTCGGATTGATTTTTCAGATGGGAACAAGGAGCAAATTTGTGGACCTAAAGACGCCAAATGTGTCCAAGGCGTTATTGGCAAGTTTCTCGAATTGACTAAATAAATGTGTAAATTAGAGAATCATTAGTAGCTTGTGTTTTTTTATATTTGCAGATGATTTGGAAGAGAACGGATTCGGCATGATGTGCTCGACCCTTGATCCACCGATGATCTGCTATCCCCCCTGCACGGAAACGGACTATGGATACCACCTCTCCAGCTTCCCCTACTCGACCCCCTTCAACAACCCTCTGAAGTTAAAGATCAAGTAAGTCTCTCAACACACACATCAACACACTCACTACAGAAAATAATATTCATGGCTAAAGTTCCTTGTTTTTAAAGGAAAAATCATGATTCGATGATTGTCCATGTTTTCTTTGGAGCGGACAACGTGGTAGCCCAGGAACGAACTCGGCAATACGACACCTCCGACGTCGTTGGTAAGGCAGGGCATTGAAGGTCAAATGATGAATTGATGAGGGATTGGATATTTTGAAGTAGGCAGATTCTGCAGATTTGTGAGACTTAAGGGTTCGGGCTTCAACATTTCTGTTTTTCATTGCAGGAATTGTGGGAGGGATTCTTGGACTTACGAATGGAATGGACTTCACCAGTGTCATCAACATCTTCATGGCCATAGTGTACGTCTTTGGGTGGCTCTGGGCTCTCTGCTTTGCTCAAAAAAGTATCTCCTCTCCTTCACGATACCAACAAATATAATCGTAAATAATCAATAGAATTAGTAATGAGTACAATCGATAATTTGTTCTTGTTCCAGAGTTGGGGGAAACTACTTCCGCCATAACAATCGGGACACAGACAACCCCTTTGCCGAAGCGAATTCCGTTGCCCCGGATGGAGTTGGAGGATGTCGAGGACCCCGACGAAGTCACGGAAATCTTCTTCTTTCCAACTCGACCCAACCTGGCTCCCATTCCAGCTTGGGATTAAATCTTCACCCACCTACCTTTCAAATCATGCAGTCATCAGATTACAACTAATTAAAGCTGTATTAGTAAATTGTATGTTAAAGATGTTAGTTTAGTTAGTTCCGTAAAATATTCTCTTCAGCCTCATTTCCCTATTTCGGAGGAAGACTAGTTTTCAAAGATCAGTTTCGAAATCTCTACTACGTTTTAAATAGTTGTTTTGTCAATTTTAATTACCTTCTAAATATTCCAACAGAATTATAATTACTTAGTGAATTAGTCTAGTCGAACTAAAGACTCCAATACTCGCATGTAAGTTACACTGTGAAATATTATCCTAAACCAAGATTGACCTACATTCTCAAGGTGACCATGTTGATGTTACGAACTATTCAATTGATGCACTGGATATACTCAGTCAGTTTTAATGCATTACCAATTGCCCTTGCAATACCTAACAACTGAGAATAAATATTAGAAATTTAGAAATACTCTCACATACGGAATATTGTAGAATAGTGTGAACTTGTTCCTCTTATGGCATTCTGTCCTACTTTTAAGGCGTTTCAACTATATATAGGATAACTGATAACTAACTAATTGTAAGAACTAACTAATATGGGATATTAGTATGATATATAGGAATGTCTTTAAAGTTTGATTAAACTAAATTGAGTTGCTCTGGAATAAGTATTATTGTCAGGTAATAAATGGATGCCATACCAATTACCTGATGTGCTATACAATGTTTAATTGAATTTCAAATTAAGCGATGGTGGGAATTAGAAGGGAATGTTCCTTAGAAATTATTGATCTGAGACCCTCTTAAAATCTTAATTAAGGGGGATTCCAAGCATTCAGACATATTTTCTGAGATGATCAAATATTCCGAAAAATACATGAAAAACAACAAAGAAACTTTTGGAGTGGAATTGAAAGTCCTGGTGGAAATCATAACAATTCTGGTCGTTATTAGCGGTGGGGGGATTGAGGGGTTGAGAATTGGTGGAGGAAGGTGGTCGGGAATATTTTGTCGGGACTTGGACTTAATAGTTCATCCCGGTAAATAACTCTGACCTTCCTAACCAACATTTTATGTGTATTCTGTCATGAACATGAGTATTGAAAAATGAGATTAGAATGAAAAACTATGAATATTGCAAATAATAATAATATTCTTTGAAACTTTTACATTTTCGAGTATTGATTTTGGGGAGGTGTGAAATAGAGATTTGAAATTATGTCAAAAATATCTGTAGGAATTGAACCTACGACGCCCTAATTACATGTTAGATCCTCTCACCACTGATTGAGCTAAGTCAAAGTCAAGACTGAAGTTAATTTAAATAGTAACTACAGTTTATAAATGTTTGTGGGATGTAATAAAAGTAACAACAACGTTGGTGTTATATAGTACCATTCAAAATTGTATTGATAAAATAATACGAAGAAACAGTTTGGACATAAATTAAAAACATGCAAAGGCATGAAAAATACTTTAATTGTGAAAGCTGAATCCACCTCTTATTTCCATGAATTTGTCTCAATGATTTAGAAACTACGATGTAATCCATGAATATTTCAAAAGTACTCTTGAACTTGAAATGAACTCTTCTGTTCCTAACAACTGACATCTCCATTCCAATGTATATAATGAGGAAGAAGGGCAGGAGGACAGGATTCTGTGTTTTTATTTAAATGTTATGAAAAACTTTACATTTCAGGGTCAATAGATCAGACATAACTTCATCTTCTGGTATAATTCTTCCGACGGAAGATGGGGAGATACGGAAGACTTCCGTATCTCCCCATTTATTCTTTGTTTAATAAATTCCATTGATTCATTACGTTTGAAATGGGAAGTGTTGGTATGTATTAGATAAATTTAATACAACTGCAGTATTGCTTAGTATTTCATTCCAAACTATCACAATTTTCGGTATTCAAATGGTTTTCAAGGTTAAAAATGTCCAAACCAAACCAAACAAAACAAAACCGGGTTTTCAATCTAAAAACCGAAAAACGGTTTTGGTTCCTCTACAAGGGAGGTGCGTTATTTACATGGAAAAGTTACAGTTAGTGACCTTCTTGTATTTACTATTAAATTATCTACATAAATCTTGAAGAGGCTTTATTTAAGTTCGGACGAATCTTTTAATTAACATTTCAAGTTGAACATAAATATCCCAATAGCTATTTTCAAGACGTGCTGATGTTGACGATGTAGTAGAGTGTCTTCCCTCTCATTCGGCTGTAGAGGTTATCAAACTCAACCTTATCTGGGAATTACAAAGGGTGGGCAAGACGGGCAATTAACTTATGAGTAATTAAAGACAAACATTACATTTAATTATTAATTAGCCTCTCACATTTCCCAGCCTCTTGGCAAATGATTTGACCCTGAATGGAGGACATGTGGGACTGGACTCGGTCGTATTCAACCACCTCCACCTCCGTTTCATCTCCTAATCTGATGACACGGAAGCCAATGTCGTAGTGGTCAGTTCGGAACTTCCAACTGTCAACCCAAGAAATTGCATTTCAATATTATACAATAAATACATTCCCATTAAATTATATATCAATATAGAAGGGTCAAAGTTTAATTTTCACATGATTTTTGGTCATTTTTTTGGAAAAAACATTTTCGAGTCATACTTCAAGTTTAGGTTTCCAAAATAACGTAAACGTAAGGCGTTGTATTTTCCATGAAAATTAACGTTTTTTTGTTAAAAATCGGCTAACCGAATTGTCAAACTTTAAAATCATCAATTTCGATTGTACAAAACTTATTTTTAAAAAAGTGCTGGAATTCGGGTAGATAATCCGAAATCTGTAAAATATTGTTACATTTTAAATGCAAATTACCTTAAGGCCGTTTGAGGTCTGTCAATGTCAAAGTGTAAATGGAAGACCCCACCAGCCCCAATGTCAACCTTGACAAGTTCTTCCTCATCAGTCTCACAGTCGGTCTGGGTCTCTTGATTGTAATACTGCATTACAATTTATTTAAAAGTTATTTAATTCCTTAACAAATTAAAGGATTAAATTGTATGGAATTTTTAATGTATTTGACCCCGAATTACTGACCTTCATAAAAGTTGAGCCCGTGCCCCCAAAATACTTGGGGAGTTGATCCTGTGGGATTTCCTTCAAAAGATCTCCTCTCCATTTCTCCACATTCGTTTGATGAATTTGCACTTTTCCTAAAGTCCTTGGGGACAGAAACGGCTTCACCAACTTGAATAACATTGCAAATACCCTTGAAGCTAAATTCCAACAAAAAATAATCTGATAATCTGGACAATTGATTTAAAGTCTTTTGTAGTGATGAGGAAAAGGTTGAATTAAAACGGATGACAAACCATTTACAACATAGGCTGAAAAAAGTGTTTCGGGATGATTTGCCTCGAATCGTCTTACAACTTCTAAAATCGTCTCCACAGCTATTCTTCAGAAATTCAATATTTTGTTAAGAGTTGGGCATTATATAAAAGTCTCCTGTTTATGTACAATTGTGTCGAGTCATTGCAATTTTTTCAATCCAATTAACTTAAATCGGAGATCCTTCGATATGAAAAATCAGCATAAACGAGGTGTGTTTTATTTAAGAGTTAATATTAGTGACGTCAAAACTGATTTCTAAGTCGATGTATAATGAAACGTACAGCTTAATTCGACTTAAACCTTTTTTTAAGTAATCTTTGTCAAAGTAGAAATAAGTTAAGGTGTAAGGTGAATCGACTGGAGTAGTTTGGGGCAAATAGGGTCGAAGGTTACCTGAAACGGAGGCCAGTTGCATGAAGTTCAAATGCTGGACTTCGAAAATGAGGACAAGTTGTGTGGAGGGTTTGGCCTCGGTTGACCTTTTCCTCATCAACGCCTCCGTCGTTTCGAATGCCTTGTCGATGTATCGAACCAGACTGTCCCGTTCACCCGCCCCCACCGTTTTACGAACGTCCCATCGTCCGAATGGAATTATAAGAACTGTTTCAAACAAACATGGGAAATCAGACCAAAAGTTCATTTTTTGAAGGAATTAAAGGGCAAAAAAATAAAATTATTTGGAAAATTCTGGTTTTTTTGGTAGAAACTTCGTTTCTCAAAACGATTAAACTAAATTATGTGCATTTTCATTGAGATTTGAATGGTAAAAATGTTGTCGTATTTAGTCAGGATTATTAGTTTGAATTATATGAGTAATTGAGAGTACAAACATATACCAACCTGGACATTCGGCATTGTTGTATCCAACGATTTCTAGAGGAAAGCCGTTGAGGATTGTTTCAGGGGCTTCCCAAACATGGATTTCGTCAATGTCATTCACCTTCCGCCACTCCGTATGCTAAAACATGGACGAATAATAATTTGCAATCTCAATTGTTATTAGAATTCCTTACTTTCCTCAGCATCGTCTCCGCATCCTTTAATTTGTGATCTCGGGCTGGATTTTATTGGAATCAGAGATCAGTTAGTTGATTTAGAACTTAATTATTCTTAAGGTTTAAAATGATCTTAATGAACCTCGAATCCATCGGAGCAAATAAGTGTCCGACGTTCTGAATCCGGTTAAACCCAAATCCGACACTTGTGACCGGAACTAAGGAATAGATTGCAAAACATTTAAAGAGGAATTCGGGTAACAGTTTTAATAATTTAAATTGTTGCGACAATAAGACGACTAGCTAAAAAGAACGCGATATTATGGAGCATTGTTGACGTTTGAAATCAGCCCTAACTTGGTTTGTAACATTAAGACAATATTTATAAAACATGAAAAAACAAGCAAAAATAGCATTGTATATTTTTATTTAATCATTGAAATCCAGTTAGGAGTTCAAGGCTTTAGTCCAAGATATCGTGGATTTTTTACAGTTAAACCACGGTTAACTTTTACCGAAGTTAACCGTGGGTTAACTGTAAATATTTTGACCGTAGATTTACTGCACCAAGGTTGACCTTGGGTTAACTGTACCGAAGCTGACGGTGGGTTAATTGTACAGAAGGTCATTCCAAGGTAGTTGTACTTTGTCCTAAGAACTACTGCAGTGTCCCCTTACACCTTTAAATTGTTGGCGTGTCCGATGGGCTGTGTAGAATTTAATAAAGATTCCCCTCCAAAAGGTTATAAAATAAGTTGATAATTAAATCCGACTTGCCTTGAACAGAAGCTGTAATTCCTGATTTGTCGGAGCTTGCATTTCAACTTTTCAATTTTTTCGATTTAATATTAACCGAGTGCTTATTTAATTCCATTGAGGTTTGAGCTCTATTAAATTTACAGCTGATGACATGAGTGAGGAGATTATTTAATTATTTGATAAGACCGCATGTCCTTATGCAATCCTCATGCCCTCATGTCAACTATTATTGAGTGTTGACGCAATTCAGTGACTGAAAAGGCTGGAGATATAATTGAGTAATTGAAGACCACATACAAATGTATTATTATTATCTGTCTGTCATACAAAAAATATTAAGTACAAAATATCCTCGATAAAACAATACTAAAAGTTTCCCAACAAACTGTCGTCATATTTGGAGCAAAAAATAATTTAATTTTATGTTCAACATTTCAGTCCATCCGTGACTATATATCTGAAATTTAGCTTTAAAAAACAGATTTCTTCTATCGTAACTTGTGAATGTGAATTGTCTGGAGTGTCAGTCTGAGTCAGTCGGTTAATTTGCAAGTGTGGAAACTTGGTTTGTGTTTATTATCATTATTATTTGAGAACATAAATATTACAAAATACATTTACAAAAGTTTAACTTTTAAAAAATCATGTAAACGGAACTCAATTCCTGATTTGAACATTATTGACAACATTATTTAATTAAACAGTAAACAACTTCAGCCCCTAAAATGTAATGTGATTTTCGGATGTTTTTTCAGAAAGTGTTGATGTTGATGATGTAGTTTGTACATTGTAGTACAATGTTTTCCCTTTTATTCGGCTATACCGATTATCAAACTCCACCTTATCTGTTTGTCAAGAAGTCAGGGAGAGATTAGCTAATTATGTTGTTATTTAATTATAAATATTATCTCACATTTCCCAGCCTCTCGGCAGATGAGTTGACCCTGAATGGAGGAAATGTGAGACTGAACTCGCTCGTATTGAACCACCTCCTCTGCCTTATCTCCGACTCGAAGAACCCGGAAGCCGATGTCGTTGTAATCAGTTAGGAACTTCCAACTGGAAATTATAGGTCACGCCTATGGCATTATTGTAAAGACCGAATAAATTGTGATATAAATGTGGTAGCAAAGTTATTAAGGTTGTATTTAATGTCAATTATTGGTTGATTTTTCGTAACTCCGATAGTTTTCAACAAAATTTAGTATCGGTTTTTCAAAGGTTTGTCGTGACGTGTCATAGGCTGACACGACAAATCTTATATTTTAACGACACGACAAGCTTGAATTGCAACTTACCTGTGTCACCTTTGACACACAATTTGACCAAAAATTAGCTAACTAGAAGTTACGTCTTAAACGTCTTGTGTGAACTCGCCATTAAATAAAACCGTAAGGAGTTAATAACCTGAGGACCGTTTGAGGTGTTTGAATGTCATAATCTAAATGAAGTAATCCACCCGCTTTAATCTCCACTTTTTGAAGTAATTCCTCACATCCTTCTTCATCCTCGTAGAACTAAAGTTTAAGTCAAATATAAGTTATCATGTAATTAGTTAATAGAATCTTTATAAAGGGTAATAAAACTTTATAAACGTAGAAATAGCTCGCCATTTTCGGAAGGTTTGTTCCTTTTCAACCGACCACAATAGGTTGCATTTAATTCTGAATTTTTCTCTATTCTGCTTCCTGACAGGATTGTTAACTTTTAAAAAAAACTGACATTTTTCATGAACATTTTGAAAAGGGTTATTTTTCAAGGTCCTTATGGAAAACGGTTGTGGCATGAATAACGTAGAAAATAATACTGTTTGCATGCACTACAAATCCTTTACCTCACAACTAACTACAAACTACGACAACCAATTCAACAAGCTCTATTCCACCGTACATTTAAAGTCGCCTTTCAATTTCAACTTTCAACCTACAATTTTCATTGAAATTTTAAGTTTTCATCGTCCATTTTTCATTTTTCAACGATCTTAATTTGTCATTGTTCATGAAATTTCAACTTTTTTCATCTATCATTTT
>JAQFZA010000755.1:0-13633 GCA_034695115.1 Desoria olivacea | reverse complement strand
CTGCAAACTAAATTGAAATTGAAGACAGATTTAACAATATGACATTAATTGTGTCCGTCTTCTCTGATTTTCATTGTATAATTTGAAAAATCGGGTTTAATAATAAGGTTGAATAAAATTAGAATCGAATAATCATTTTATGAGATTAGTAGAACGTTCTTTAAAATCAGTTTATGATACAAATTCAGTATGCCAATGGTTTTCTCTGGGTCACACAGCCACTGTTGACTATGTTAAGAATATTTATATACGATTTGACTTCGAAAATGAAAACAAATGTGGGATGCATTTTTCTGATGAACAACTGGTTGATTTTACAATGTACAAAAAAGGTTCTAGTCCTAGAATTCCAACCAATGAAACAGAAACAGAAGCTGTCGAAGATACATTAACATACATTTTTGTGCCGTAATCACTTAAATATTTAAATCAGGGAATCCGTGAAACAGATTTTTTCATCCTGTTTGGCTAGAGCTTTCATTTAATAGAACTTAAGTTTATGGAAAGGGTAAAATAATGAGCGTCAAAACGGCTTCTGATAACATAAGGCGCGACATCTTTTTCGTATCCAGTATGCAAATGATTTCCGTAGTGTCGAGAAATGGAACATTTATTTTCGTTGCTTCAAAGAAGGGGTCATTTTAACGACCCTTTAAACTCGTCAGTTGACGTAATTTTACCCTCAGTAGGCTTCAGGGTAAATGTCATATCGTATAAGTTTTACGACAATGCTGAAAAGATTAACGGAAATGTTACCGTTTCTCGATTTCTGTGTACGATACATGTTAAAAAATCTTCCTAAACTAACCAAAATAAATTATGCGATCTCGGAAGATATGCAGTTGAAACCTACCCCACAACACCTTGCGAAACAATATTTTCAAAAGTGTCGATGACGAGTGCTGAAGATAATCAGAAGAACGAAGTGATATACCTAAATATCCACAACTTGAACGTTGGAGTAAAACTTGAACGTTGGAGTAATTTCGCTCTGAAACGTGTCCCTAGTTCATTTGAGATTGATTAATAATATTATGACGTTTTGTACTGAAAATTTGCTAAAATTTACAAACTTTGTAACCACATGCAGCTAACTCAAATAAAAAAATAGTTGAGCAAGTAAATTGTCCAAAAGAGACGTAATGTTCCAAAGAACACTATAATAAAGGCCTCGGACGATTATGGATTGAGATTTGAGACAGGCTGGATTTGCTTGAGTTAGGGCTGCATTTAACAAACGGTGTAATATGAAAGTATGAGAGGAGATGAAAAAAGAATCTAAATATTTTAGGATAGTCCTTTTGAATGCAATAATTGATTGGAGTTCTGGAAAACAGCATCAGAAGAAGCTTAGATATTTTGTAAAACTAAACAAAATTCATATGAGCCAACTGGGATTTAAAGAAATTCACGACAAGGCCATGTTTTTCAGACTGCAACTAGACTTGACCTTAACTTGACAAAATATCAGCGCGGATCTACAAAATAGTTAATAACGCAAAGTCAGACGATATCTTAACTTATTTCATGTGTATTATTTCTTGACTGCGACTTGTTATGGTGGGCGACATATAAAGGGATTTTAGGGTAATTGAGTAGGAAAAGCCCTGGCTGTATGTTCTGTGCATCATTTGGAGTCGTCGTCAGAAGTTGTCAGACTTTCTTGTGTAATTTGTACAATTGTGTAAAACAACGAGGATAAGTAGAGGTGAAATAACTCTTACATTCGCCAAGGGCCATACCACGTTGAAAGCACCGGTTCTCGTCCGATCACCGAAGTTAAGCAACGTCGGGCCCGGTTAGTACTTGGATGGGTGACCGCTTGGGAATCCCGGGTGCCCTTGGTATCCTTTTTTTTTGCAGTTTTTTTTTTTTTACTATACCTTTAAATTAATATTTGCTGTTTTACATGAATAAAATACAGACAATTATACTTTATACATCAATACATTCGAGAAATGTTTCCTCGTAAATTTGTTTTTTGCTTTCATTTGTATAGAATTTGGAAATGAGTATTCGTTGTGTCAAAAACTAACAGCCCTAATTAACGATGAAAGAGATTATGGAAAACCGAATTCAAAGACTGTCGCCTGCTTTAAAATTGATTATTCAATTATTCTGCACATATAAACCATTTAATTTAATACATGACTAACTATATTACAGCTGCATGCCAAATTGATTAGGAAAAAGTACAATTACAGATCGATTTCATAAATAAAATTCAACAGCATGTACCAATTTGAAATTAAATGTGACTGAGATCAATCATTATGTGGTCTAGGCAAAACAGTAGTAATAAGTTATTCATTTGTACTAAATTGTCAACAGTTGACAGTTCATCGCCCACTTAATCAAGACCATGAAGGTAAAGACAAAGAGACAGGGTTTCGATTTCTTTTTTTAATTCAGTTATGCCACAGTCTTGTTTGTTTCTGTGCTTTCATCCATGCCACTTCATAACATTTGCAAACGAACCACGTAAATATCTGAGGTGTGTAAAAATTGCATTCAGGATGTCAATTAGGTCAAGAACAGCTGTGAAGTACGTACAGTAACAGGCATGGCAAATATTTATTCTACAGAAATATGATAAACTGTTTAATTTTTAAGCAGACTCTGGTCACTCTGGCCCTCCTTCAGGGCATTTCCTTAATTGGAGAGTGGCAGCAATAGCAAATAATGGCTTGGCTTGATATTCACTTTACAATGTTATTCTGTTATTGTAATAAAATAAGCTCGTGAGATTTAAATGACTATCTGTAATTGTAAGAATAAGTGAAATTAAGATTCTAGATAAGTAATTTGTTCTCTAAAAAGTTGATGAAATGTCAATTTGTTTTAAAGACCATGTTCAGCTTTGAAAGACGAGGGATTTTGATTGGTTTTGAATTTATTTATTGACTGCCTTCAGAATAATATTAGCCAACACTGAGGTTTGGTTGAAGTTTTATTTACAGTATGTTGGGGTTGTTGGACTTTTAGAGGTCACCGGTGGAAAATCAGTGGACGAACGAACGAATGGTAAATCCCTTTCAACCAAACCAATTGATTTTGTTAACTTTTTTGTATTTTTCCAAGGTTTAATTGCATTTTGTTAATAAAAACTAACAACTATATAGAATTATAGGCAAACGTCCTGAAATGGTATGCAAAATAACAAAAAACTGGTGTCTAGTTTTTTTTAAATGGTCCCTATATAGAGTGCCAATACCAGTGACGCGTTAATGATAATTAATTAATTTTTACATTCCGTTACTCTTTAACAAGCTTAGACATCAAATTAAAAGGTATCAATGAATAGCTATATTTCATTTATTTCCGATGTATAACTATTCATATATAGCTCATGTCTAAGCTATATTCTATAGCTATATTTCATTTGTAGCCTTTTTTTGATGTTTCAGAGTTTGAACATGTATTATTTAGAAATAATAATTCCATTTAAATCAAAATATATTGCCTCGAAGATTTTTAATTTTATTAAATGTATTGATTTCGTATCTAATTAATCTAACCAAGTCTTAACTGTAGAGGTTCATGTTTTCAAGAAGATGAGTAGTTTAAACTGAAGATATTAGCAATCAATGAATAGGGATTTATTCAATATTAATTGTATAATAATACATTTTTCAAGTCTCGGGGACATTTGCGGTACGATTTATAATTTAACAGCAATAGATACAATACCCAAAAATCTTTGCTATGGAACTTTGGATGCAGTATATAATATTTATGTAACATCTTACACTTGTTTAGCTGATATAAATATGATTTCCCTCATCATTTGGACAGTAAGAGCAAAATGACGTTCCTATATAGATTAATAATTGAAGCGCAACTAATAATTTCTAGGTAGCTACAAAATGGGTGGAAGTTTCCCATTGCACCATTTACTGTAAACCCTTTTTCATTAATAACTAGAATAGAAAACTATACTACATGACATATAGTAAAGGTCGTATAGTAAACATCTTTGGTTCCATTGCACTAGCTAATTAATCCTCCAGTCTAGGCGGCCCATCAATTTGTAATAACTTAAAATAGACGTCCTACATCTGATGATATCTTGCGAACCCAAAATACAACTCCGGTTTCGTAATGGAGATCAAATTTGTAATTTCTCCTAAGATTTTGAGTTCAAAGTCACCATAGATTGTAAAGCATTACCTAGTTTTTTAAGCTAGTTAATATTAGAGTCTCCAAAATCAAGTCCCAACTGATAATCAAGGTTATAGGATTCTGTAACAGGTTCAGAAGCAGTCATTTGTTTCATACAAGGACATTGAGTTACTAAAATAGTTATTTAGTGAATTAATACAGAGAGTGTTTTTTTAATGTACAAGGTTCTCGATTTGTACCTTTTGGATTAAGAAGTTTCGACATAAATTCACTACAATTTGTTATAAACAACAAAATATCTTGAATGCCGATTAGTTTCGTCGGATAATTTTTAATTCTATATGGACAGGTCTTGGTAGTACATACTTAAATTTGATTAGCTTCTAGAGAATGTGGTTCAAATACTCGTTCTACAGAACCATAATTTCTTTTAAGTCAATTCTGAATTTGAAATAAATACTCAGTTCGCAACAGCGCCTATTGTCAGTACTTTGACAAGTATGTAGGAATGATATTGACGATTAATTCATCAAGCAATCGACGCAAAACGAATACTATCAACCACCGGATCACCACCCGCTCACCACCTTTGATACTAAATCCTACAGTAGTAGTAAGATATAGAATGAATGATTTTTTTTAAATCTTTGTTTGAAATTGATCAGGCAATTTTATATTACGAAAACAACGAGCCTTGAAAATTTGGACCATCATCATAATAAATTTGTTATATCTTGCGACTATTCACGTTGAGTAACGGTTAGAAGTTCAAATGACAAAAACATCAATAGTTTCAATAGTATTCAAAGTTATACAATATGTACATCTAGCAAAGCTGTGACTACATATAACACACAATCACTAAATCGCGCTCACAAATATTTCGGAACCAATGCAAGTATGTACATAAAAATATTCTCGGTTACTAGCGGACGACAGCTAAATGGACATACCTTTGATTAATATAAATCTAAAACACAAAATATACGTGAGGCAGTAAGTGGAAAGGACCATTTTTATGAAAATTTGGATGAGATTTGTTGTGAATCATCGCTTTAAAGGAGGACTGAAATGCAATTACAAATTGTAACTTCCTTGTTCCATGCAACTTGAAGATCACTAATACGTAACGGACTAATGAATTTTAACATTCATTCATTTAATAATAAAACATGATTTCAGATGCAATAGTTTGAAGTTTTGGAAGATGTTTCAGTTGATTCCTGACTTCACCAGCCTAGGGTTTCTGAACTCAGGGAGTTACTGCTGTTGGATGAGAAGTTGCTCCAGCTCGTCGGCAGATCCTGCAAATGAAATAAATTACGAATGAAAAATGGTCATCATTATATATCATCATTATCAATAAGTTTGACCATTCACACGTACTCAGGAGGAATGCAGCAGATTCTCTGTAGCCAGTTATCAACTGTCGGACCGTCGCGAGCTCAGTCGAATTCAACTTCTGTGTCATCAACGGTTTGGATTTCATGCTAAGATCAGTCGGTCCTGCATCTCCTGTAGATATCCCAAGAACGTCCAGGACATGAAACGAAAACAAGAGCCAAAGCTATTATATTTGTCACCGAGAAAATATATGGTCATTAAGAATACTTGAGAAAGCGAGTCTATCTTATTTTCCAGCTACAATAAACTTATTACTCCTTCTTATCTTTCATATTTCACAATTCCTTGAGCAAATAACATTTTATACGATAATAATGTTCCAGAGGAGCACAATAAAGCGATAACATTTGTCATATGAATAAGTCCAAAGAATACAGGATTATGACTCAGATTATGATGATGTGTCGCATGTAATTGTAACCATTATGCGATTTCCCGTCGTTCATTTCCTGGATAGCCTGGCAACGACACATTAAAGTTCAAAGGTGACAATGGATTATAAATGTAGTCACACCAACACCTTCCTGTTCTGTTACGGATTTTCCTTTATGATGGGTTATTATGTTATCAGCTTTCTTAGCAATTCACCATTGGGGACATTATCAATGTATTTACAGCAGTCTAAAGCACATATTCTCACCTTTCTTCTCTGTCCAACTAAAGTTTTAGTGCCATCATGAATGCAATAAAATACGACGGGACTTAGAAACTATACATGTCTTACTAGGAATAAGCAGGCATCAAATTTCTGAGTTTCTTATCCCTCCGCAGGTTTATCTGCAGCCTACATTCTACATCAAACTTATTTAGTTCGTGTGAATAGAGTACAAGAACAATTTGAATAATTAACTAAACTCTGTCCCAGTTTATTGGTGCACTTCAGAGATTCAATGGATTCGGAATTTTTCCCACAGGGCTAATTTTCACGGTAAGGTGATTCCATTTACTTGAATGGAAAGGAACACGAATAATGATGCAGGATGACTATGGAAAGCCACTCTGGACTGAGCCACATAGATACATTGTGGGTGGAGTACATGACATGAACAGATAATGGGAAATGAATTGAAAAATTCCACTTGGGAAGCGAGAGGGGGACTTTCTTCAACACAAAGACAAACCTATCTTCCTCCGAACTCGTGTCAGTAAAAAATGTACTTCATCCAGCTTTCGTCATAGACACCCTTTCTCATAACTCAACCTGAACAGACGAGGACTAATATCAACATATACTCACAGTAGCATTAGTCTGCCTAGTGCATGACAGAACCGTTCAATTTTTCGCATCGACAAAGTCTAGTCTAAACACTCAACTATGAGTACTAGATATCTGCAAACTCATAAAGTCAGGGTGACTTTCTCGGTCCGCCTAGAAAAAGAGAAGCATTCGTCTGTGGTGATGGTGGTTCAGTATAATAAGAGTATGATGGGCATCTATTCCCTTCCCCCACCAAGCCAAAACCTTGTTAGACTTGTTCCTGTAGTAAACCATGCTGCTACTTTCTCCTATTCTCTAGAAATGTTAGATCTCATCTGTTTATCTCTCCCTGCTGCTGCTTTGGAAGGTAGACTTATTGCCGGTTATTTGTCTGAGTCGTCTGAAGTTGAACAGTGGTACACTGGTAGTGGGGGATGTCGTATATGTATATGAACCAAGGGCTGTAGAAGTCTTTGCAATAAAAGGGAAAGAAACGGACTGGAGAAGAAATCCTTTTCCTTTATCCTTGGAGTTTGAAAGGGACCAAGTTCATATAGGAGGATGGTGGAGAGGAGATGGTATTTTATGAGACATTACATAAAATGGAATGTGGTGTAAAATTACCGTTGGCAACGGGCAGCGGAGACACATTATGAGGAAAGGTAGGGTTGCCCACAGCACCAGTAGTCGAGGAAGTAGTCACGGAGGGAAATAGAGATGGAAAGGGTGCCGGTCTTTGGAACGTCTGGCCAAAGTTCGGTCGATACATCGACATGCTGCTGGGTACACCATTCCCGTTCAACGCCCTACTGCAAACAATACATCATCAAATTATTACAAAGTAATGCGTGTTTTAAAGATCTACAACGACGCTATATTTGCCACCGCTATCCAAGTATACTTATCAGGAAAGCAAAACGTTGTAAAAATTATGTGGATTTGCAGGGGAACAACAAAAAACTTTCTCTTTATTTTTTGCAATAGGACTTCATTACCGAGAAAATTGAGGAATCGAACGATCAGATGGACAAAAAGTAATAGCAAGGGACCTGGGTTTACATTGGAACGGTTTTAATTATCGGACATCAATATATCAATACCCACGTTCCCCTCGCTCATGATGAACCATCTATATTACCAGATTTCTAATGAATCTGCTAAGCAATTTGGACAATGACTTCGTCGTCCAATTTTCCATTTCAATCACTGAACATCAAGTGTAAAAAGTGTACCTGTAATCAACCAATGGGCTTCTCTCCATGACTTTAGTACCCAGAACTGCGGACGGAAGTTGATTAAGGATACTTTCCCCTGATGAAGAAACTCCGTTGAGACTTAGATTTACATTTTGATCCGCGGTAGCCGTGATTGAAGACGGGGTGAGGGACGATGGGGAGGAGGAAACTGAATTCACCGTGTTCGATGCAACTGCAGCAATCGTGGCTGCGATGTTGGAGCTCACATTTGAAGACGATGTGACTTTGCTAGGTTTTTCTGGACTCGAGTCTCCGGACGAGCTTGATGTATGATGTCCATTTTCCTTACTGTTCCGACTTTCACTCTATTATACCAACATTCGTTTCAATTCTCTATTAAAATATCATGCATCAGCCTACCATGACAGGTTGTATCAAGTGGAAAAAATAAAATAAGTACGGAGTTGTAACTGGCATAATCCCTTCTTATTTGTACGTATATTTGTACAAGTCTCTTCTCTATAGAATACAATGTATATATAACCACTTGTATTTGTATGCCTAAGAACTTCTGCTTTTATACAAGTGAAAAGCTCCAGAAAGGACGTTATTAATATTTATTATTCATATTTGGAGTCTTCTACGAAAAAGGAAGTAATGTACTTGTTCATGGTTAATGCAAAAGTGTAGCAACTTCCACTTTACTACAAAGCCAGGAAATAAGTTCAGCTATTACTGCAATAACTTACGAGGGGCATGGGCAAAGGTTGAGCCAAAGGTTCAAGTCCCATCCTCATTCTTTTCGCATTCTGACTCTCATTTTCACACGCCTGGGCCAGGATTTGTTCCGCTTGGACTGATGTCAGATGGGCTGGAGTTGGCCGGGACTAAGGAAATAAAATATCAACTATATGAAACGCTCATTTTAAAAAGTCACGTAATAATTATTATCATTTAAACATGACACAGATGATACAGTCATGTAATTCATATAATCCACATCATAATCTAGACAAATCAATCCCAATCCTTCACAACTTTCTAAATGTTTCGAAGCTTTCTCCAACTCCATTTCTGCAATAGCAGAGTTACCTAAACCCTGATACAATAAACCATAGTCAGATAGTCACCCAAGTGAAGTTTCTGCCCGTAATAGGAAAACCAGAATACAATGATTGAATGGGCAAAGAAGAATAAAACTGCGGTTTGATGTCATGAGTAAGGAATGAATAAATCTAGGAGAATACGTGATAGGAAGTTAGGGGTGCTATGAGTGCTACTCTTTGCACTTACACATGGAAGGGGAAAGGAAAGAGGGGTGCAAATATCTCACACTTTCATTTTAACTTTTCCTCCAAAGATTAGATTCGTGCATGGGCTGAGGCGGTCTTTGATTATATAGCCCAAAGAAACTTTTACTATTAGCTCCCAGTAGACCTCCACATAAAAGGAAAGGAATAAATGCAGAGAGGAGAAAGGGGTGAGGCCGATGAGAAGCAGATTTGATCCAATTTGGTGGTAAATCAGGCGTTCATTAGGCTAATAGACGGAGAGGGGCCATTACCCACCGATCCACACTTCCACAACTCCGATTTTAAAATCTCATCTTTACCTCAATGATACTCGACATAAATCACTCGGAGAAAGTCCTGTGGTATATACGATATATCCTGATATCGTGAGCGACATGCTAAATGGAAAACTATTCTCTCCCATCCAACCGTGATGGAGATCTAACTGTCTTCATGATAGCTCATTAAACTGTTTTGTCAGTCGGAATCGGGAACTTTTTTTCAACATTATCTTCTGTATTCTGAGAGAAAGCTGTTAATCAAGGAAGTCGGAAGTCATGCATATTTCAAGCTAGTTTTTTTCTGTATTCCTAAGCTAATATTTAACTAAAGTTTATGAAAACTTTAAAGGTATGTTATAATAGTTTTTGGCCTCTGTGTGTTTTTATCCCAACCACCTTCATAGTTCTCTGCTTGCAATTCTCTTGTGGGTTTATCCAAAATGAAAATTAACTGGGGTGTCCAAGGTGTATGGAATTTAGATCTGAGCATCCCGATTCCTCAGCTAGTATCTCGAGGGGGTAAACTGAATGGTCGTTTGTTTTCCGGAAACCAGTTGGGAGGATTTATTTCTGAAGAATGGCCAACCTTTGTTCTATAAATCTGAACTTGGCTTACTCTGTCGTCAATTCGTTTCACTAAGGCTATTGTTATCTTGAACTTCCAGAGCTGAGATATCGAGTCTTTAACTTCCTGTTAGCTGGGGATATGCATCAACATGAACTGATGTTAAATGAGAAAATATCCCTTTTCAGTTGTTCCAAATTATTATTTCAAAAGCCCCTATTTGTAGCACCTTGGTTGACAAATTATACGATCCCTCTGTACTAACATTTATTCATTAGTCGACAAATTGTTGGGACTACATGTTTCAATTGAATATTCGGTAAGGTTGCTTAATAGTACACTTTCTCTACTTAGGTAGCTTACATAAAAGATATCATGTTAAGAGTAGCTACGTACCGATTCCCATCCACCATCCCGAGATCGTTTGTTCCTTCTACACGATTTCAGATAAGTCCGAATCCTTTTACGAGCCCTTTCAGCAAACTCTGGGAACTGACGAGTGCATGAGTCGATAATGGCTTGGATTTTTTCCTTCGGTTGCTTAGAAATGGGAACCATCCTGTCCAGGTTCTCATCCACAAAAAGTCGGACGAACATCTAAAAATACAATCAGACACATCCATGTAAGAGAGAAGACTTTCTGTTCTCCTGTTACAAAGCGCTTATTCACATAAACATACTACAGTACTTAAACACATATTCCAACTCCAACGAATACTCATATGGCATCCATCTCCAAACAAAACAGAGAATGTTACCTCCGTACTTGCTTTCTCTAAAGGCACACTCAACCGGGATTGGGGAGAGATATTCGACTACACTAAATAGTTAAAAAATCCCCTGACAGAGAACTGTCTTTTCCATATCCCATGAAATGGCTAGACCTAGTCGTAGAATTTTGTAACACTCGCAGCATAGGTAGACAATCCATACATACGGAGGGCACATGTTTCCTTATATATAAACTATGTAGTCCTATTCTGTCGGATCTCACATCGTGCAACCCTTTCATTCCACATTTTACTTTCTCCTCTACCAAATCCAGGGGATCGTCTAAGCTGTATATAACTCTCAACTCTCCCGAATGTCTCAGTCAAACAAGCGTCACATGCATCCAAACGGAGTTCTATGTATATTATGCACATCTCAATACCCTCGTACAGCATAAATATACAT
The DNA here is from genome assembly GCA_034695115.1 of Desoria olivacea. Classification (NCBI taxonomy): domain Eukaryota; kingdom Metazoa; phylum Arthropoda; class Collembola; order Entomobryomorpha; family Isotomidae; genus Desoria; species Desoria olivacea. Next base: position 2,399 of record JAQFZA010000755.1, on the reverse strand, counting down.
ACTCCACATTTATATATCCACTGCTGCTACATGGTCTCTTCCTTGTCCTTAAAATTTAACGTCTGCCAGTCCTCCCTGATCAAATCCAACTCCTGCTGCATTCGTCTTACTTGTCAGAGAGGAAGTAAAAGTGGCTAACCCTCTCATCTGTGGAACAGAATGCCTGCGGCGCAGCAGTTCAGAAAGAAACTTTCCTTGAAAACCGTAGTAGCCACTTGGCGATGCCAAGAGTATTTGTAGAGACGCTGGCCCTAGCTTGGTTCACATAGTAGTCAGTTTCCTTGAATGATATCTCCACCACCACCACCAGCAGTACCACCACCCTTTCCAACTTCCCACTGGTACCTTTCCTTATTCCTTGGCTCTCCGTTCTATGTACCTATTTATATAGTTTCATAGACATCAGTCAGGAGAGTGGAGAAACTAAGTGAACCCCTTTTACATGAGATTGCCACATCGATCGAGGTAGTCCTGCTTTCTATTCGAGCCTCTCTAGTTTCTAGTCTGGACTACCGGGATCCTTTCTCAGCCACTTCCTCAAGCACAGAGGATACGTTCTTCTTTGGTGGGGGCTCATATAGGTGCCTTAATAATATCTACAAAATAGGAGAACGAGGACATATCACATCATACAGACGGAAAGAGAAACAGCACGCCATGCCAAATTCCTGTCCACCAGCAGGGCTTCCAATTTCCATTTATTTTCATCCTGCCCAACTCTCTCATATCCCTTTCTCTCCTATTCAGCCTATTTCTTTGGGCTATGAGACGCACTTACTTTCCCCTCCTTTCCCTCTTCCTTCAGATCTCACTGAAATGCTCCTCTTATGGCAGTGGCACTCCGTTCGGAAAGTTCAGCTGGACGGATTCTACTCCTTCTCTGGATGGATGCATGTTTTTCGAGAACGAAGGGGATACAGAGGAAAGACAAATAATTATAACTATATGCTGCAATTCTAGTGCCTGCTTAGACGAAATGAAATTTTCAAATACAAAAATCATCCAAATAGCTAATCTTTTCAAAAGAAGTGCAATCTTGATGGGGAATTAATTATTTAAAGTATAAGGATAGGAATTAACTTGATGAATCTAAGCCATTGGGCTAAACAGATGATGAAACTAGATAAGTAGCTTCTTGTCCTCCGACATGTTTTAAAAGGTTAGGATTTCAAATCTTGAAATATTCTTAACGTGAGGTGCAATAAGTCTTACAGACCATTCGAGTTTGGCAGCATTATAACTGCATCCCTCCCACAATCATATTGGAATTCAGAGGCACAAAAGTTCTGAATCATGAATAGGCGTTCTCTCCTTAGTTTATTGATTGTTCTTCATGCTGGAATTTAAAGGAAGTCTTTTCCACGTCGAGCATAGCTAAGGCATTCTGCATTCCAATTCCAAACGCCGTACGGAAAACGTGACACTAATCCTTTGCATTTTTTCTTTAAAAAACTCAATTGATGCCCTGCATTGGATTTCTGTCAACCTGAAACCTCAGAGTCAGCACAGCATCCTCCAATATAAACCACCAAGGCGGATAAAAAGACATCCGGGAACTAAGAGTACAATACTGCCAACAGTGCCAACTCTCTGCAAACAAAAAAGTGAAAGGGCTATTACCTACGAAGACGAACTAACAAGGTCGGTGTAGAGTTGCTTTGCTGAAAAACCGTGGGCTGTCAGACTTGCATTTATATAATCTGTCTAGAAGGGAATGAAAGAATGTATGTGAAGGAAAGCAGGAGTATAATATATTGTGTGTGAACCCAACCATTCGTCTCTTGTTGTAATTGCACTCATGAATCAATTTGATTCAGTCGCGTCGCTCAACTCCAGCTTCTTCTAAAAGAAGGGGATGCACATATTTACTTGGAGGAGAGTAACAGAAACAAGAAATCGGATCAACTCGACCCGGTATTTAGCAGAACTTGGAATTGGAATACTCCGAGGGCATTTCTCTCTCAGAGCGAAATCTAATAAATCCACACCAAACTCGCAGAAATGTATCTCCCTCATTCCCTGAAGGTTTGTATATGCTATTCTCTGATGATCCGGAAGGATATTTTTTGTCTTTCCATCTGCGACTCTTTCATTGTCTGGACTTTTTCATTTCCTTTCGTATATCGCAACATTGCACCTACCACAAGCAGATTGTATGCTCGACATTGAGACCGCTACAGCAGCTTACAGTGTTCCATAACGTTACATCAGCATTGTAATTGTAAGTTGTCCAATGAGGAAACATACTGGGGAAGCTAAACAAAGAAGTGAATCTCAAGCAAAGTACAAATGGCAATAGCATCTCCAGGCTGCGGGGTGGTGCAGCCAACAGGCTTCGGTAATAACATCAAGTCTAATGTAGCAAACAGTTGGGCACGAGTACAACAACCATACATCCA
>JAQFZA010000754.1:0-13652 GCA_034695115.1 Desoria olivacea | reverse complement strand
AGTTGGGGGTTCATTTACATCCAAAAGAGGCGCCGGACCGACAGACAGACGGACAGACAGACAGACAGACAGACAGGACGAGATCATAAGCTCGCTATCCTATTTATATAGGCGAGCTAATAATGCATAAATGCTCTTATAGGTCTGCATTTACATCCAACCCCAAATTGTGTTCATTTGTTGGAATTCTTGAAAATCTAACAACTGTTAAGATTATAAATGTCACAATGATATAGAAATATTCTTTAATGCTCCTAATTGCCTTTATTTGTAAGCTCTTGATTTTTTATAACTTTTTCTGCGATTTTTGTAAATAGTTGGACGTCGCCATACAAACTATTGGTGTAAGTGTCCTTGAGCTCCCAAATGTCTTCATTTGAATACCACTCACTTGTTTCTTTTTTTAGCATTTTTTTAGCATTGTATGTGTCAGGTAATAATCTAGCAGAAATTCAAGAAAAACTACAAGCTGATCTTAATAACCTGGAGAAATGGTGTTTGAAAAATGCCATGAAAGTAAATGTGGGGAAGACAAAGGTTATGTTATTCCGACCTAGTAATTTGAAATGTGACAGTGTGGTTCTTAAATTACAGATTAATAACAATCCAATTGAGCAAGTCACTGTATTTAAATACCTAGGAATTTTATTAAATGAAAATGTCAATAGCAATGACCAATTTACGAAAGTATGTAAATATATGAATGCAAAAGTGTACATGATTAATAGGCAGAAGCATTATTTCAGTGCAAATTGGTTACGAATGTTTAGTAACTCTTTAGTTTTATCTGTATTAGATTATTGTTTGCCCGTGTGGGGAAACTTGACTAAAACCAACTATGAAAGAATTGACAAAATTATTATAAAATTAGCGAAACTAGTACTTATTGACAAATCGGATCTTCGTAAAACTGATTTTGACATTTTTGAAAAGTTGAATTGGTTAACGACTGCTGAGAGGTATGAACTTTATTCACTTGAATTTGTGTTTAAACATATTATTCACGAAACTTCTCTGACAAGATGTTTCACTGAGTTTCAAAAACGTCCAGATAGCAGTAGGGAAACCAGAGCAAAAAATGACCTAATAATCCCAAGATTAAAGACTAAATTTGGTCAAGACTCTTTTTACTATCAATTTTCGACAACTTGGAATAAGTTACCTTCAGAACTTAAAACGGCAGAAACAAATGGAGTTTTCGATGCTGCTCTTCGAAAATTACTTGTAAGCCTCAGACGAGACGACTTCATGTATGCAACCGATAGAATCATTCATTAAATAGAAAATAGTAACTGTTAAATTAGTAGTGTGTACCAACTAATGTATTAATTAAGATAAACTCATCTTCATTTTGTTATTTCTTCGATCGCGTATGCGACTGAGTATTGGAAACAATGTGTCAATCATATTATATATTTTGGTCGCTTAATAAAACTATTGAACCTTGAACCTCTGAAGCAAATGATGTAAATGTTTGGTTAGAAACACTTTTTGCTTCTTTCTACTCCTATTTGTGTTGTTGAATAACCGTGCTTCCGAAGCTGCCATGGTTTGCTGCATACCGCTCCTACTTATGTTATTCCTTTAATTCTGGCTTGCTCTTTAAGCGTCTGTGGTGCTCTAGTTGGGGGTTCATTTACATCGCAAAGTGGTCCCGGACAGACGGACGGACGGACAGACGGACGGACGGACAGACATGACGAGATCATAAGCTCGCTATCCTATTTACATAGGCTAGCTAATAATGCATGTGAAATCTTAATAGATAAACATCGTTCGTCGAACCCCTCAATTATTAGCTGTATTGTCATTAAATTCTATTAAACTATTGAATGATTTTCAAATGCACGGTAATACGGAAATCCTGGTATCGAATCTTCAGGTTCAGGCAGACTGCAAACCATAGCCAACCCAGTCGTTAAAAGCCTTTCGAACATCTGCTGACTGGATGGATTCAGACAAAGCCCCAATCTCTCCTGCTTCCCTGAATTTCTTGGCATTTCTGTGCCTTAATAATATATAAATTTTAATAATGTGGGGACCCCTGGCGCGCAGCGTGCAGACCCCTGGCGCGCAGCGCGCAAAACATGACCCCTGGTGCGCAGACCCCTGGCATACACACATCTGAATGATACATCTGATACACATATCTGAATGATACGTAATACGGCTTTGAAATTAGTAATTGTATATATACTTTGTATTATTTGAATGATTTTTTAAATTTAAATTTTTATGTTACTTTTATTACGTTCAAGAACAAGCCAAACAGTACTAACCCCATGACCCACGGGCGCAGGTTTGTAAGGTTGAAAGTGTTCAGCTCGTAAACCATCGTAAATGTACTTATTGCGGTTGTAAATGAAAACCGTTGTAAAATGATCGCGAAATAAAACCGTGTATGCAAATACATTGTAGTTTTGATTTAGAATTGTTTTATGACGAGGTATTTGGTTTTCAGTAGTGTACTCCAATTCGGTAGTTATAGTAGTGTTTAAAATTGTGGTTAGCATGTCAGGATTACGAAATCGTAATCCAGTTGTTGGGTTTGTACGGGTTGTCCCGTGAACATAACATTTGTTTGGACAGGTAATGATCTGATCAACTTCAATGATGTTAGATAGGGACGTTAAAAAACTTTTTTCTGAACCAAATCGCTTACCAGACAAAATTATTGGAAGCGGTAGCCCTATTAAATCAATTACTACCAACTCTTTTTGCACGAGTCCAGTCTTCACAATTCATTGCTTGAAACATATCTATTAGATGTTTACAACAGGTTGTCAGAATCTGTATGTATGAAGTCATGACTGGCCTGGTCTAATTTATATAAGGCATAAACTATCATCATCTATATTACAAGTATTCATAACCATAATTCGATCTCCCTTGTAAGTAACCTCCATACGGGACTCTATTCAAAATGTGCAAAGGGGTCTGTTCAACTCCAGAACGAGGCTGTTGTCCTCGTCTGGACCACTGTTAATCTTGGGATTCAGAAATTTTGTCCCCAATAAGTGAAGTCGATAAACTTTGTGAAATGAATTTACCACGACTTCGATTTCGTGGTATTCCTGATGTAGATTTCTTTACAGTTCGTCTGTTTGATTGACTAAAAGGTGAATGTGAATACTATATTGACATACCTTTTCCGTTTTTGGAACTTGTTCTATGTGAAATGTTTGTTGGTTGCGATTGAGATTGTTGTGCAGTTCTACAAGTTCTTGATTTCTTGCCCACCAACTATAGTTTTGCTTCTAGAAGTTTGATTTTCTACTACTTGCAACCCGCGATGAAACATTTGGAGCCTGACTGTGAAAATTCACTTTAACTCAGTGGATTGAATTAACGATTTCAACCTGCGTGAAATCCGGATAACAAGCTTACCTTTCAACATTTCTTCTTTTCGTCTGACAAATCTGCCGACACGTAATGGTTTGGTGTGTTCATCTTTTTTTAATATCTATTAAAGACGTTACAGAAGCTGATGTAAAAGCGTTATTGCAACTGGTAGCATTCCATAGTTTGTCAACAACTTAAAATTTACCTTGTTCCACGCTTCCGATGCTGCATTTGTGTCAGGTCTTGACAACATAGAATTTAAATTCGGCAAAAACTTTTCCATTAAACAGGATATCGGTAATACGTTACGAATGAGATATAGGATGAAGTTGATGTTGAAATGTGGATTTTTAATTCCTCCAGACTCGATTTTATCCATGTTTTCCTTACTTAGGTATTCTTCATTTGCATTTTGATTATTTGATTCCATATTTCATTTACCTAACATTCTGAATAACATCTGTCAATCATATCCCCTCAAGTCTGCATTTATTAATCGCCCAATATGAGAAAGGACTTTGTCCATAAAGTGGTGGTGAAATTGGAATCTCCCTAGTGATGACGGCATTCCAAGGTTGAAGGGCTTCAATATAATAAGTTGTACTTACGATTCTAATACAATTACCATGTAAGTAGAGTACATGTAACTGACTTTTGCCTATTATCGGGCGGCCCCAACTACCCGGGTAACATGTTAGGGGGGCCCCTCCCCCGACTTCCGGTATTTCTCCGGTCGATGAGGTCCCGGGCTTTGACCCCACCTTTTCGAGAATGAACCCGGAGTGTGGGTGATTCGGGTGGGAAACCTGGGTAAGCTGGGGGTTCAATTCCTGGCAGGATTCTCCGGGTTTTTTCCACCACCACCACCACTGCCATCATCATCCACAACCACCACCACCAATATCATCCACCACCACAACTGCCATCATCATCCACCAATATCATCCACCACCACCACTGCCATCATCATCCACCAATATCATCCACCACCACCACTGCCATCATCATCCACCAATATCATCCACCACCATCACCATGATCAACCAACTCCAGCTTTCTGTCAACCACCTGTGGGGCATTCATCGGATATTTCCTCATATATGAAAAGCTTGAGCCACTCAATGCCTTAATGATTGTCAAGGGCTCCCCTATACATTTCTGTATGCATGAGGGAGCCTTTGAAGAAAAAATGCTCTCCCACTAGAGGAAGCGGCTTTTCAGCAGAAGTTTTTTTTAAAAAAAACGAGGAATTAATTTATTCTAAATTAAATCGGTGCGTGGGTGGTCAGCGGGAGCTTAACAGAAAACTGTAATTTGTGTTTAGACGGTGGGGGCAGTGCATTAACTCTGTGAACGGTGGGGGTTTTCATTAAAAACTCAAGTATGAAGTTTACTGTGTGTTGTAAATTAAGAGCTTGAGACAACATGAATAAAGTTAAAGAACGAGTAATTACTCGGGACACTGTCTACGGGTTTTGTAGTGTCAAAGGCACACAATTTGTGACTAGTTTTTTCCGTTATTTTGTGAAAATCCGGGCTAATGGGAAATTTGACCCTGCAGTTTACGATCCTCCGACCAAGTGGGAAAGTTGCAATCATGACGGGTGAGATACATCACGAAAATTACAACACACTCACAAGGTGTATGCTGTTTGTCATAATGGCAAACTGATACTTTATTATCACGATCATCGAATGGGATACAATGTCACCCGAGACGACTAAAAAATGAAAAGGAAGGATGTTAAGAAGCCCAAGTGCCCGAAGGAGGTAATTATGTTATGTTAATGCTAGTTTGCTTTAAAAACTTTTCATTGTTCCACCTTACAAAGTCAATGTGACATTTTGGACCAAAATGAGCTTGTACTCCTGGAGGACAGCTTTCCAATTCGGCACTGCTCTAGCTCTCCTGAAGCAATTAACAGGAAAGTTATAGTGGTACTCTATAAACACTTATGAAGTTTGTAGCCCAAACATTCTGCGCGGGGGGATGAGTTAGGAGGGTAGGGTCCCAGTAGGTTGGAGGACTAGGGATTAGGGGACGTGGGGACATAGGGATATGAGGATTAGGGGTGAAACCATTCCATTCTTACTTTCTCCAGCTTTCTTGCGAATTTGCGAATATGTAGTAACTAGTATACAGGGTGTTTTATAATAATATGGACGTTGGCTAAGTGCGACTAAGAGAATGTACATATGATTATGAAACACCTTGTACATTAGGACTTGATTTTGCAGGTCAAGGAGGTGGTTGGGGAGAACGTACAGATGACCACTGCTGCTGCTTCACTGCCACCCGTTGCAGCTAATTGGGTGAAACTGCCTTCTGAATCACCGTTTGTGAAAAAGTATGGATACAAAATTCCAATGCTAACTAAAGATGGGAAAGTGCATCCACCCAGCACAGGCAACACGCCGTCCGCCTTCTGCATCCAAGCCTTCTGCATCCAAGCCGTCTACATCCAAGGCTTCAACATCCAAGCCTTCCGCTACTACACTGGCTAATATCAAGGTCTTGCCAGCCCCGCGGGTCAACTCTAGAGCTAGGGTCAGCAAGTCCCTAACAAGGAGGTCAGCTACCAAAGCTCCTTCCTATGATGTTTGCGAAGAAATAAAAAGATGGTCTGAGACACGAAGGAAAACCAAGACTCAGTGGAAGAGCATCTTAAATATGCTTTTTCGACGAAGATTGGCATTCGTAAGTATACTTCTATCAGTCATGTCAACTCAGCTCTCGTCTATTACGCTAAAATAGTCAAGGACACATTGAAATAAGCTTGTTTTGTAATTTCAGAAATCTCAACGGCGAGTGCAGCCAAAGGATTCATGAAGCTGAGAGATGATTAGGGCTGCTCAACGATGGGGATAATATTATTATTATTCATATTATTTCATATTACTTCTGAGCAAAACAGAATGTCTACTAATACATCAGATTTCAAAAGGGTTCCGACAGTTTCGTGAAGTGTTTTTAGAAGACACAAATCACCATTTTAAAAACATTAGCTGCATAAGGTTGTGGATCGTCAGAGAGAACGGAAAAGTAGGAAATTAAAACAGACTTGCAAATATAAGGGGAACTTTTTAGAATTGTTCGCAATGAAGGGGTTACTCGGGGCACTTGTACTTTTTTGGTTGTTTCCTACGGTTTGGACATGTATTGAGTATACATGGTGTAGGGAATGTGTCAGGGCTTCATGCATTTACTACGAGACAGAAGAGGGATTTTATTGCGATACAAAGAAGGCTAGAAGGGTAGGAGTTTTGCTTCGAATTCATACGACTTTTAAATGGTAAGGGAAATCTTAACATCAAGTAAGTATTTCAATTAGTAACAATAGTGTTGTGGTTTCAGTGGCCCCCGCAGATCCAAACAGTACTCCAACATCATCAGGATTTCAAAGATTTTGCGAATAATTATAAATTGCAGTCTGTGTCGAATGCTATGTCCTTTCTTAAAAAATAAAAATGGTGGTCTTTGCCGAATGCTATGTCCTTTCTTAAAAAATAAAAATGGTGGTCTTTGCCGAATGATATGTCCTATATGAATAATTAAAATTGATGTCTTTCGAATGCTTTGTCCCTTGTTAATAATTAACTGAAGTAGTGTGAATGAATACGCGTTAGAACCTTACAAACTGAAAGTATTTACTATCAAACAATCCTTTTATTCATCCCGTAGAGGAATCAGGGTGCAAGTTGGAAACTCGGGGTATACAGATTAACGAATAAGGATTTGTTTTTTTGTTCACATAATTTTCAACTAAATTAACCTCATCCGTAAACAAAATGTCCTGGAACACGACAAACTGAAAATCAGGAATACTCATGGATGGGAATCGTATTAAATGAAGAAGTTCTTGTCCTAACTGATGACGGATGTCTTCACCCTCAATTTGGTCTTCTTTAAAACCGGAGAAGTCAAGTTTGCTCTTTGCCCAGCTGAAACGATTTAAAACTACCTGTTAGGAAACGAAATTAAAGTTTGGTTACGATTTGCCGGGTTTCAAATATAAAAGTAATCAACACTTACTCTATTACTGCCAGAAAGAGCTGAAACTCGTCCAAATGCAGTACTTTAGAAGCAGGACTAAACATTTTCGACTCATATGCAAAAAACCGTAAATATATAGTATAAACTAAACGAAGTAACAACATTTTTTTTTTTTTTAATTACTATTAACTAAGAAATGTCAAACAATGGGGTACTTACACGCAAATGAATCTTGTAACTCTCTTTTCTAAGTCCTGTAAATTCCAATCAATGGAGACTTCGAAAATCTTGATGGAAGATTCGATAGTTAGGACATCAAGAACGGAAGGAATCCAAGTCAATATGTCCATTTTACAGAAATATTTATAGCAGAGGGATTAGTAGTTTGCTGTTTTAACACTCTTTGTAAACTGATCATCCCGAACAAACATCATCTGAAATCGGCTACAGATCATTCAATTTGCATATACGGATAACCTTGAAAACGCTAAACAAGCTTATTTAAGAAGAAGACATACACATGGATTTAAATTTGAATTTTAAGATCTGCAAAAACACATTATAAACCATGTCCTTTAGCTGATATGGTTGCTGTTATATGGTATAAATATGCTATGTCCAAAGCCTTAAAGGCTGTATGGGTGGACTTGTATTGAACGTATTGAGAGACAATGCAAATAATTGACGAAAAGGACACAATTTTAGAGCAAACAGATTTTATTACAATATGATATAACTTTAAATATCATGAACCTTCTTAATGTGGCGACCTAAGTTACCTTTGCTTACAGATTTTGCTGAACATACATTGCAAGTCAAATTTAAATTGGAATGCTTCTGCATATGTACAGATTTTGTTGCTGTACATTTAAAGGTCTTGTCACAAAACCGACAATAAAATGAGAAGGGAGTAGAGTTTTTCAAAACAGAGAGAAAAGTTGCTGAGAACTTTGGAAGGGAAGTACTGATATTTTGGAACTCTATAAGGGTAATTGGTGGTTCAGAAATGAATTGAGGAATTTCGGGTGGGTTTTCTGGTAGAAATGGACAAATTGTCGTATCAGCCGAATTAGGTAAAACAAATTCAGAGTACAATTATATAAATTCATTGACAGAGCTGACATGGACTCAATAGGGTTGAAAGGTGATAGCGGTTGGGTTAGTTGGATTGGTGTAGACAACTTCGGCTCATCTGCGGATCATCGGCTAACACGATTTCAACGTACTCTTTCTTACAACATGGGCAGGTTGGGCCATCAAACGAAATCACCCTCCACCTTTCAGCATCTGGACGGGATTTTGTTCCTAGAGTTTGGAACCAGTAGACGTGATTGTCGGCTTTTTATTTTTCAGTCCACCCCAAAAGACATTCTCGGTGGTATATATGCATACAGCCATCGGGTCGAGACAAATCAGTTTTGTTAGGTTGCATGCAAATAACACGGTTACTTTGCTCTTGAGCAGTACTGTAAAGAAAACAACATTGTGAACAACATTAAGTTATAAGGAATATAAACGTTGAACCTATAAAAAAATGCAATAATAAACCTCACTTTGAAAGTTAAAAAGGACTAAATTACTTACCAGCCGTTAAGAAACCATATTGACGACGAATAGGAAATCAAAATGAATTAGCTGCTGTATGGATGACGGTCAAAATTATAATGGGAAATGAAACGAACATTTGCTTGGCTTATATATAAATAGGAGACATTTTATGCTTATTTGGACGAACATCTTGGAATTTGTGTTTGACAACCTTCATATTATCATATTCAATGAAGCTCCTTTCATCTAAAAGATGATGTTAATGCATGTATACGTAGATCAACTAATGTCAAACGAAGAATTGTTGAAATGTTTGCTTATGGAATGCATATTTGATATAATAAATACACATATTGGATAAATATCTCACAACATGTAAAATAATTTGCAATTAAGCTCAATGGATTAATGCCGTAGAGTGTTGAATTGACAATTGCATGAATATGATACCTTAAACTCATGGAGACAATGGAGAGTAGATCAATAATTGAGATAAGGTTAGAAACAGTAACTGATTTTGGATTGTATAATACAGTTTATTATACAGCTTTATGAATTCGGTTGTATAAGTACAACGGTACAACGGTAGTTTAGAAACGAGTTTGCCCGTAGAGTCCAAGTGGAATGTTGTGTCCGGATTCTGTTAAAGGAGACGCCGGAGCAAATGCATTTGGGTGTTTGTGTACAATGAAATCACAAATTAAAATACACTTAAGCTTTGGATGTATCCACTGACAGGGTTTCCAATTAAGTGGGAGAACTTTTCCACTTCTTTATTCTGCATCACCAAATCTAAAATCACATCCTCAGACAGATCATCTTTTCTTAACACCTAGGACAAACCAAATTATTGCAAAGTAATTCAAAGGATGACGTTTTTGTAGTTGTCTAAATTCATTAATACCTGTTTTCTTGCTTTTGAAAAGTCTTCAAAGAATGAACCTGTGACTTTTGATTTTTGCCAAGAGCCCCGGTTATTAGATAAGAGTCACTGTAATTTTTTGTGTAGCAACATAGACGGTTTTATCGTTTTCAGTATCACCATAGCTTCCTGTTTTTCTGTCCTTGTAGATAACGCTGACTTAATTTTGTTAAATCATGAAGTAGTGTACCATGTGGTCTAAAATCAATTAAAATAGTTTATTGCCTAAACTTATCTACACTTAACGTTTGGACCCACAACTTACATCACATTAATCTCAAAAGGACCAACTTTAGGTTTTCTTCGTATAATGAAATCATACTTCATTGTACACCCAATTCCTTCGAAATTTCTCTTGCAAACAGCGTCGGCCGCCACAAATGTTTGATTTGATACCATTTTCACTAAATGCTTTTTGAATTTCAACTTGCAACCTTTCGTTTCTGACGTGCCCCCACGCATAAACGACAATGCGAATTCACCGGTCCATGCTAGAGGTTTAAATCGATATTTATATCGATCTTGCTTGAGTATTCCAAGGCTTGAGTATTCTTCCAAACTTCCGGAGTCAGAGTAATACTGAAAGGCATAATGTCATTAATAAAAACTTACCTCGACTCTTAGATTCTGTCTGTCGACGTTGATATCTCTCCTTTCTTGGTGTCCTAGGAGATGTGGTGGTTGTAGTATAGATTTTGGGAGAGAAATGAACAGAAGTGTTTGCTTGCTGGGTAGAAGTGGTTTCAATTTGGGATAGGTCGTATCTCACCTTTCTTGGTGTTATTCTTGAGGACACATTTTCGGGGCTTTGCATTTGATATATTGATGCTGGGACTTGGGCTTTCGTTACAGAAGGGGTTAAAGACAGTGACTCGTCCTCGTCGTTGCCTGACATGCTCTCATCTGTACCTGATTGGAAAGAATCTGTCTCCAAATTTATATTCTGTTCTGAAGCTTCATCTTCACTGTCTGTGCGATCCTTTCCATACTTTTTGTCCTCTGAAAAATTGAAATATAACTTTCTTTTAAATGAATGTTTTTAAAAATGGTGGTCGTAAAGTGTTTGGTTTCTTTTTCGGTGGCGATGTATTGCTTTCAGAAGACAATCTTGGACTCATAAACTTTCCAAGTCCTTTCCGTTTATTTACGTATACGTTTCTGGTATTTAACTTTCCTGCGCTTTCAGTACTTTTACTCCAGATTGAAGAACGTAAGCTGATATTCAGATCCGCATTTGCTGTTTTGTTAGGCGTTGAAGTAGAAGGAATCGGAACTTGAAGATCTGAAGATGTATGGGAAACTGTCTTTTCTTGGTGATGTCGATTTCTATGATTCCGTTTAAATAGATTTGGATCTTTATTTGAACATATTGTTGTATCTGCTCGGCACCGTTTGTAAGCCATTTCTTATTCCCTTTAATACTCGACAGCAATATGTTTATGCAAACGGCGTGCCACCTAAATAGCAAAATATAAATAAATTTGATTTAACAACAATACATGAATTACCAATTACTAATGATGATTCTTAATTCGAAGTGATTTGTTAACCAACACCCTTTGTATTCACATTGCACTTAGTTCCAAATACCCATCAATAAATACTTTTTTTAAGCATCAAAAAAATGTTTAATTTACTTCAATAAATAAAAATTTGATCTGCGCACCAGCCTGTTGCGCGTCAGGGGTCTACGCGCCAGCGCGCCGCACGCCAGGGGTCATGTCTTGCGCGCTGCGCGCTAGGGGTCTGCGCGCTGCGTGCCAGGGGTCCCCACATATTTTAATATTGGATTTGGTTATATCGAATGCAAAGACTCACGTTTTCAAAATCCGAACTGCCTTTGTCTGCAGAGCTACCAGTCCGTCCACCGTCCCACAAAATCTGTACATTTCAAATGCAGTAGCAGCGTCAAATGTTTTACACTCGGTTGCGTCCAGAATCTTCTTACAGGCGAACTTTAAGTCCTTAATCTGATACTTGTGCCCTGCACGAAGCATTTCCAATGCGATTCTTTCCATCGTATACGTCTCGTCCTCAACGTCGACGACGTTGGATTTGAACATCCTGGCAAAAATGGCACTTCGTCCTATATAAAACATTAAAATTTAGTAAACGTATTTCAGAAACCCCTCGACCCCTTCGGCGCTCATGTCCTCCATCGTCAACGTCCCGTCCTCAACTTCGGTCAGGTTGGATTCGAACATCTTTGCGAAAACGGCACTTCTTCCTATATAAAATGTTTGAATTCAAGGTGATTACAATTTACGATCCTAAAAAATGATTCTGTAATAAATCTAATGCACAAATATGACATCACCAGCTAGAAAATTCCTGTGACAAGGGATTGTCTTTCCACCAGCCTTGATGGCGAAATCGGACAGTAATCCTTCAACCAGTAATTTGTTTCCCATGAGTTGCTGACTTTTCATCCATACTTCTTCAGTCTTCTTACTCCGTGAAAACTTCAAAACCACATGAATGTTTCTGAAATACTCTATTCCATCAATCACGAGTTTAGAATATTTTTGAAGGTCAGCCTTCGGGTACAGTTTCTCCAGACGACTCCGGTCCAGTTTTTTATTTGCAGCGGAATCGGATCTCAAAAAGTTTGTTGGTCGTTTGCTACTGACAAAACTGTTAGATTAAAGTTAGAGGGAAATTAATGTTTTTTCTTCATTCTGTTTGGAATTAAGAAATAAGACTGGCTTTTGACAAATTTGATCATTAGGATTTGCATTCGGCAAATGGGTATATAGTCAGAACTTTGGTTACTTTTCTTAAGGTGCCTCCTGTCGGAGTGTTGGCCTTTCCATGATTCAAAATTGTTCAACGAAATGTTTAGGAAGATGCAACAGTTCTGATCTAATTGATTCCAGACTTTTTGTGTTGTTGGGAACGAAAATCTTAAGCTGACACCACTGGTTATTTGGTTAAAGCTGTTGCAGCATATTCGACTGAAATTTAAATCGATTAAAAACTTCAATACAAACAAAACAATACTGAAATTCTGGTACCAATGAAAATTTGGCAATATTAGTCGGTTGGAAATGCTCCAAGGGAATTGGTTCTGATTGAAACTTCTTAAACAATTGTCGTAATAGAGAAATAGTTTCAATGTTTTCTTCTGCTTCTTTTTGCATGTGAGGATCAGGAATGGCTATTCCATGGCCACTCCCATACACAGAGTATAATAATTCACCGAATCGAATGTCATCGAAAGGATAGTTTTGGTTGTAAGGATGGTAATACAAGACTTTTGCAGATTCCATGCCGCTCCGAACCACAACATATCCTTCGTACGCCTTCAATCAAAAATTTATGTCATTCTATATTTCAGAGAAATTTAAAATCGTAAAATACAATTCATAATACAGTTTAGAGAAGCCTTGAGATTAAGAAGAGTGTTCGACTCATTGATACATTACACATTTGAATTCTTCAACCTAACTAATTTTATAAGTTAATTTACTGTTTAAATTGTGAGTAAGAGCATTGCATAACTATCATACTAAAAAAATACCCTTTAAGTCCATGCTTATATGTTAATCTTATACTGGGTGTTTACAATGTTTTTTCAGGTCTTTAAAACAAATACGCTACAAAACAGCCGGCCGATATTTAATTTTTTTGATTTTTTTTTTAAATCTGGTTACCAAGAAAATAGGATCTTAAAGGAAATCAAAAACCAGTGGGAGTCAAAAGTCCTGACCCATGCGGGTCGAAACGTTTTCTTAGAAAATTAACGCTGGCTTCGCTTATTAGAATACAGTACACCTAAGTTCGCATGAGTGGGATCCGGTTAAGTGGGAAAGTCGGGTATGTGGGACAAATCAAGAAACATTGGTT
>JAQFZA010000753.1:0-13671 GCA_034695115.1 Desoria olivacea | reverse complement strand
GAGAGGTCGGGAAGTATGGTTTCTATTCCATATGACGCCATGACAGAGATCATTCTTACAAAACTGTATATAAGATGGCAAACAAAGTCACCCTACGGAGGAGACTGTCATGGTTGAAAAGTTTTAGCTTTAGCTCGGCTAGTTCGTGATAATAGAAAGGCGGATAATGGAGATCAAAACCGGCTAAATTGACGTGATGCTAAATGGGTTCATTTTCAGTATCGGTATGGTACACTGGGCAGTCAGGATTCTCCAAAAGTGTCACCAGTAAATGTTAAGAAATTGACACAATACTTAAAGAATCTTGGATAAATAGAATAAAGTTCCAAGCCATCAATTCAACCCTGATGATACAAGGGTGGTCATGATGACCCAAGATCCCTCTGCCAAACTTCTGCTGTCGATTCGAATCCCTCATGAAGTCACAACAAGAAGTTACGAGAAGATTTATTAAATCACTTACGCCATTATATTTCCCCACATCTTCCCGATCTACCCAACCCTCCAAAGTCTCCAAAGTAATGAAGTAATTTGGTCTTTGGAAGAACCACTCAAAGTTCTATTAATCAAAGTGTATTGGCTGGACAGAACATTCCCAGCTTACTTCTTTAATTCAGAATGAATGGTATGTCAGCTTGTAAGTTGTACTTTTCGGTCATGGAATAATAATGCAATTGCAAATAAATGGGCTGTGATGAGCCCTCACATCAAAATCGAATAAAGTAAGGATTTTCCTCTTTGTTTTGACAACTGAGGGATTTGTTTGATAGAAAAAGTCATCTTGAGTACCTTCTTCTGTGGTAATAATCACAATTTATTTGACGCTTGGGTAGTTAACGGATCCAGCTGGCTTAAGAATTACTCTTCATTCATGCTCTAACATAAGTAGGCTTTTGCATTACTCACCACAGCCATATTCTCATGTCTTTTAATCGAATTCTGAAGTGTTGTCTGAATATAAAGGAATGATTTGTTATTGAAAAGCATGAGGGAATCGAATAAATTCTGCAGCCTTTGTCTAAAGTCCCGTTGGATTGGATTATTAAGATCACAACTCTGCCTTATTGATTGACTTTTCAACTGCGGGGAATTTTATTTTGACAACTTAACTGTTTCCAATGCATGAATTAAGGATATTTAGAAGTAATAAAGTATGTGAATCAAGTTTCTCTCTGAGGCTAGGGGTGGTGGTGAGTAGGTATGCGTTTTTTGTCTTTCCTTACGTTTTTAACAGCCACGAATTTTACATCCCAATGGGAATGTTTCAGGGAATTGCGTGCTCAAAGCCACATTTTTATAAGACGAGAACTTGAATGTTTAGGAAGTAAAAGAATTTCAGTCGCCATAAAATCGAAAGACAGGGAACATTGGATTTTAATTGATTTTACGCTAAGTTTCTTTGTTGGATCATTCCGGTAATTTGGTAATTGGCAAACGGAGCTGAGATGAGGAAATTTCAATGCGACTCAAAAACAGCAAAAAATATGAAGCATGCAACCAGGACCGATGACCAAGTCAATTAAGTCCGAAATACATGATGTGGATCACGTTTCTCCATTGTTGATAGTGCCAAAAGCAGAGGGAAAGGGCTCTTCGTAGACTCAACATCTTTAAAAGGAATGAATCAGCAATGAGGCTGTCTGCACAACTTCCAATCGAGGCTTTGAAACTTTTTCCATTTCTTTGGGCTGAAGGATGTCGAAATAACGTCGATAAATTGGAAGTGCTTCTCGCTGCCACAAAGCATTGAGAACTTTTAGGAAAAAACTCAACTCCTTAAACTTTTTTTTTAAGGCGGAATCAAAAATGGGAAATGAGTGCACTGCCACTGACAAGGGCTCATCTCCACAACAAAAAACTGCATAGCAAAAGCAAACATTGAGGTTGAAGAACGTTCGTTAAAAATCATTTTATTAGCCCCGTTCTCACATTCTCTACTGTATTCACTGTCCATTATTCCCCTGTACTTTTGTATGCTTTTTTTGTACGAACGACTGATGAGATAGATGCCTTGCACTTTGGGAACGTGGAATGCAGAACCTGCATTTTTTAAATAACAAATAATTTAATGAGTAGGTGTGTTGATGTGTACTACTGTATGTGTGCTACTTGACCATAGAGGAGTTCCAACGATTTCTATACACAATACCAACTGTAGACAATAACTTGCAACTAATCATGCCGGACTATAAATCCGAATCATATTGAGATAGCAAGCAGCATCTTCAATGTTGATTCAGCTTCTCGTTGTCGGCTTTAATAGGATTTTCTAATAATTATAAGAAAATATTGTAAACAATAAATATTTAAAATTAAATTAGTGCTAAAACCTCACCAATCAGAATTTTTGCTTGCGTATGTCCGTTATTTGCCGATATGAACACGCGACTCGAGAAGAAACCGGATATTGTTTGTAAAAATTATAATAAGATAAGCTAATAAGAGTCAACAGAAGCCAGATCTTTAAGTTTACGAGTTGATACTTATAAAACTGAACCGAGTTGATTTTTTGTCATAAAAAAGTGTGGAATACCTACAAATGACCACCAACTACATGAAGTTCACTGACAAAGGCTTCGCACTTGGAGACTTTCCTTGAAATATGAAATAATTAATGATTTGCGGAAAACTGCTTTTTCACTCAAAAGTGGCAAAGTGTTAAGTCATAAATTCACCGTAGTTATTTAGCGATGTCATTAAATCTTGTTGGAAATGCTCATCACATCTTCTCACGTCATATATCTCATCTCGGCAATTCGTATTTATCTTCTTAGAAAGCAGCGATGTTGAAATTAATGCTCAATCTCAACTTTAAAGAAAACCAGGTTACACTTTTCATAAACATGCTTTCATGTGCACTCACACTAGACTCTATGAAATCGTAAAAGACACTGAATTACATTGTAGACAAGTTTTTAAAGAGAATTATCGTTAATATACAATGCCGACAGGAGGACCATGTTCCCGTTACAATGAAAAGCCATTTAATCTGTAATATAGCTCACCCATATTTTTTTTACAGAGTCCGCTAGAGTTTTGGTCAATGACGCTTTGCCCATTTAGTGCATTTCATGTATACATCATTTCTAATTAAATACTTAAAATTAGGTAGGGCATAAAAAATGATCACAGGCTTGTTAATTATAGCTTCAACGGGGAAGTTTCAACTTGAGTCAATACTAAATCCAACAGGGGATTGGATTAGGTACCGAATCCTCTAGAAACTTGAAGTAAAAACACAGGCAGGTTAATCTGCATGCAAAAAATTAAACGATTCTTTACCCGTCTCCAAGCCAATTTTAAATTTTACGCCAGGTAGGATGTGTCATCCCAAGTAAAGAATGCAGAAGAAGAACGGAATACTTCTCTTGAGGCAGGTATGCAGTTGTTTTTTAATGTCTTGAATGTCTCCCCTTCATCGTTAAATACAATCAAATGAACACAAAAAGTTTGACAAAGTCGAACAAAATTGGAAAAAATTGAATAAAAAATGAAACTCTGTTCTATTTAAGGATTTCTGCACCTAGAAATAATATGTGAATAATATGTGACCCAGAAAAATGATGTTACAAAAAAGGAGCTTTGAAAATTCTCTTAATTGCTGTTTTATTTAATGTATCTCCATTGCAGCCGTTCTTCTTGGAATTCATTTGGTGAAAGCATATGTAATTTTTTGCTTTTGAATTTAGCAACTGAATAGATTAGACTCATTAGACCGATTAGATGAACCTAAATAAAAAATCATAAGACTAATAGAATCTAAGAATCGGGAAATACTTCGTTATCTGTTAAATTTTGAGCTATTATAATTTATTATCGTCGTGTCGCTTGCCGTTCTATCGTACAGGAAAAATATTTCAACGATCCGTCACAAAATCAATGAAAAAAGGCGAGTGCTGCTTACAATGTGTTTGTAATCTAATACCAACGGTAATACAATTGTAAAAACTGTACGGCGATATACTTTTAAAAATATTCTAGCCGGACGAATCATAATTATTAACACTATATAACACATTCCTCGTGTAAGAAAATTAGCCAAGGATTCCGCCTGAATGCAGGACAAGGTATCGATCAGAATAATCTGCTCTCACTATCACCAAGTGATCAAATAACATTTGCAATTTCCATCCCACAGAATAAGATTCATTTGTTCGGTCATCATGATTCTTTGTACAAGTTGATGTGAGCTGTAGGGGGATGTATCCCTGAGATATGAAATAGAGCTCATCATCATCAACCAATTTTTTGTTATGCTGAACGTGACAGAAAGAAAATTATTTATCAACTTGGAGCAGTGCGGGTTGAATACAGGATTTAGATTAATTGAGATTAAAGAGCCTATTTGATTGTTCTCGAACGGATACATGGGGATTCGTGTTGGAATTTATTTCGTCCGTCATCCTTCTATCAATTCTTGTGGCAAATCCGCATGAATTCCTGCATTACAAAATAATAAAGTTAGTATGTAAATACAGTGCTGTACAGCTTGTGTGTAGAAACCATTTACAAAAAGGACGATTTCTTCAGCTTCCCATCATCGGTATCAGGAGAGCGGATGGATGGATGGACATGGATGTAGTAGGACTGGGAATTAGAAGGTAGTGTAGTGTAAGCAGTATTGCATTGAATCTTCGCTTAATTCAGCATAGATTCATATTTCTGTCTGTTTTGATGCTTTGATTGCTGTGACAGATTAATTTGATTGCAGTGTAATCCAATTACACACAGCTGTATGGATTGAGTGATGGATGATAGATGAGGTCCTTTGCCCATGGGAATCACAACACGAATTTATAATTTTTAGTACCGTAAGCTACACGTTTCTGATGAGACACCCTACTACTTCATCCCGTTACATATTTCAGATTAGCTAGACTCAAGATCCTATTGCTGCAAGATGAGGGCGTGATGTTAATCTTGCAGTAGGATGTTGGATTCAATGGTTTACAGATTTCCAACTCCCGGATTCACACTTCTTGAATTAATTGGGAAGATCATTTCGAGAAGATGGGGATGGCATCTATTTTTTTCATCCTGAATTTTCGTAAGCAGTAAAATTATACATTTTTTCTGTGTCCTGCACAACGGGCAAGATGAATGGAAGTTTCGGAAACGGCTAACAAGCAACCCCTAGCTTCGGCTTTCTCAGATACATCGAATCTGTAAGGGGAATTTGCATGTGCTGAAACAAAAGTGTCCAACATAAATGTCAGGTCCACAGCATGGGGTATGTCTTTCAACAAATCTGCCCAACTGCTGAGATCCCTATTCATACCAAGATGTAGTCACTCAATTCAATGCCGGCCAACTTATAATGATAGGCTAACTAACAGCATAAAGCTTTCTATCCTTTTAAATGAGAAGGCTTGAAAGTTTCTAGCTTGGCATAAGGAGCTATACCAAAGCTTATAATTTACCAATTTAATGAAGATTTCGAAATCCTCCGCGGCGCTTTAGCTTAAAGCAGTTCCTTCCTGGGACAATCAGTTTGACTTACTTGAAACAATTCATAACTTTATTTCGAGCAAACAAATAATTTCTGACCGTTTGCAAGAATTCATTGTGCATATTCTTCAGTTAAAAAAACGAGTTCATCTTTCTCAAAGATGAAAGTAGGGACTGAAAAAATCCTTAGATGATTGGTGGAATGTAAAGTTTCAAAAGTTTAATTAATGAGGACAGTTTCTCATTTGAATATTTTGTTCCTATTGACCCAGAAGAACGTAGTCCAAGTAAGAGTTTTTTTTAAATTTTGAATAATAGATTTTTTTTACCGAATTGAAAATATGTATTTAATTTATTCAGCAGCCACTTGCTTTGTTTTAGTATCATTGTGTTTCATAAGAATCTGATTCAGAGGAAAGAGGACAGTTCACAGCTTGCCACTGATACTCTAGTTGGTAAGCTTTTCAAAGTCTATTACAGAATGCAGTGGTAGCGGCTTTGGGATTTGGTGTCATACGGAACATTTAATAAGAGATGAATCTAGATTTGTACACGAAGGCTTCTTGAGGGAAACAAGACTGTTGTGGTGTGGATTGTTAAAAAATCCCTTTAAAATTGGGATGATTTACCCTGCTGTGCCTTAAAAAAGGTACATTATGAAAATTGTATCCTGGTCAGCCTGAATGTGAGATTCTGCAAATGTATCCCAATTACAATTACAATGGCATGGAACCTCAGAGCTCAGGTTGCATTGGAGAGGTGAGTGGAATTTTTTCTCGGGAAGACTTGTTTTCCTTCAGTCTCGACTACTTCTGTGACTCGCCTAACCAAAGACTGAATATGTTGGCAAGAATAGTTGTTTACTTTATGAGAGTGTTTGTCCACGAAAGCATGACTAATGGCAAATGGACACTAACTAGTGTCACAATGAGTGTAATTTATCCTAGCCATGACACATCAAACATCTGACACTTGTTCTCCCGTTTTTTTCTCTCGTAAAAGCACACGTTTTCAATTGCAGTTTTCGGCAATAAAAACAAATAAACAAGCCAGTTCATGTATGTGTAATCAAACTTTGCCTGCTGATTCCTGAATCCGAATGGTAAATGTTTAAAGAAACTGCAGACCGTAAATGTTGACTTTTTAGTATCTGGCTTCTTATTCTGCCCATTTCTCTGATACTTGTAGATTTAAAACCGCATTATTTTATTCCTTACAATTACAAAAGATCTTTCATCCTTACTTCCGTAACAAAATCTTGAATTAAATTCAGGATGATTTGATGGGAATGTCGTAGCTTGCTTTATCTGTGTACAACGACGACGTTGGCTTGCAACAATCATACAGCTCCTACAGTTAATCTGACTTTAAAACTTGTAAGCCAATATATAATTTTATATTCCTAAATTCAATCCAATTAAAATTTCAAACAATTGCACACAATTACAGATTTGAAAAGAAGGCTGTCATGTAGTATGTAGTGCCGGCTTTTCCTATCTTCCTGCTCCACCAGAGAAAGATTGTTATTTGTGGAATGTGCGACAAAGCATAGTTGAGCGACAAAGTGAGGGACTTTCAAATTCCTCTCCTCAACCCCCACCAGCCAATCAGAATCAGATCCGATGGTTCTGGCCCTTGAAGTCCATGTCACTAACAAGCTAAGGGACGGGGACTGAAATTTAATGCAAAAATAGAGAGAAAGGGTCCCTAGTTAGGGAAATGTAAGTTGGAAAGTAGGGACTTGTGACTTTAAATGCGGTATTTATAGTGTACAGCTACAGGGTCGGTTGGAGGATGGGACAGAGCTTGAAGTAGCCCCAACTCCATTCCAGTGTACCTTTAGGTACAGTTTCTTAGACAAAGAGAGACGATCAATAAACAAACAAAAAATAAGCTAGAGAATAATTGGAGTGGATTTCTTCATTCCTGAAATGGATTTTGAGTAGGTCTAACTGCATGCAGATTGCAAGGGAAATTTCAGGTACAATTCTTCTATCCGTCAAATTCTTCTTGGAACATAATAAGATGCTGGTACAACATATACATTTGATGTGCAAGTCCTGCCATGCATTCCAGTTCCTAGAATTCCAGAATTAATCAATGTCAAGCTCATTGGTCAGCTTTACAATTCAATATTTTTGGCTTACTTGGTTTTGCAAAAAGAATTTAAAATCTGACCCAGTTAGACCTATTCACCTTTCCTATTATCCTTTTGCACCTATATTGTCTAGGGATAATGAATTCTTCTCAAAGTTCATGACTTCGCACGGGTAGTAGATTGAGTGCTGCCGAATCCAAGGACTTTAAATCAATCGAGCTCTACTAAAATCATTAGTAAGGTTAGGAGATGTTTGCATGGTTTGCATTTGCAGTGTTGATTATGGCTGTACCGTGAGACCCCAAAGGATATCCAAGCTCAAGTTTAGGTAGGAAGGTGTATATTGGGAAACCAAAAACCAGCCACATGAATCGTGATCTAGATTTTTCCTAACCCTTTGAATTATTCATCCAAACTATTGCGAAACCAAAATTTACTTTTGGTTTCTGGTTTCCAATTTTCCCTACCTGTTCTAGCCTCTGTATTAGGTGCATATGCTTCGTCTTCGCTTCATTGATAAATATGTGATGAAGCCATGGTACCAATCCCAATAGTATCTACAGTGTAAATGCAGTTGAAAAGCCTAGACACGTGTATTTCATACATTTTCGAGTCTTCTGGGATCACTTTTCAGTTATTTTGTTAAATTAACAGCCATATTAAGCCTACAGCATCAGATTACGAACCCCTAAAAATTAGTAAATGAATTACATTCTTATTTATTTAAAGATTTTGATCCCAACTTTGTCATTAAATGCGTCAAGGTACATAAGTTATTAAAAAAAACTAAACAAAGACACAGTCAGTGTTTAAATATTTAGTAAGGATTACAAATCATTCATCGTTACAGAAATTCTGTGGCCCGTTGCGGAAAGTAAAAAGGAACCTGATCTCAATCTCCAACGCTGAGAACCATGATTTGATGATAAGAAGGGTATGTCCAAGCATAATCCTTAATGGACAAGAATCAGAAGAATGCAAGTCGAGGCTCATTCATTAAAACAAACCCATGAAATTGGATCTTGATTGCCCATGAGGTGCAAGAGGAATCCCAATATTCTCAATTACTTAAAACATTTGGTGGTGAAAATTTTCCCTGACGAACATTATCACCGCTCTCATCAGTCACTTCAATATTTCATCAAGAAAACCTTAAACAAACAAATACAATAACAAAACCGTATCCAAATAAATTACTTTCCGTCCACCTCACCAATTTTCTACCTAGTTTCATTAGCAGTACATACATATTTCACCTTACAAAAGTTTCCCTAAAAAATCGTGCTAATGTACTTGATTTTTGTCTGTTGATAGTTGAGCTAGTTTTTCAATTTTTAGGAAACCTTATCAAGTCCAATTCGTCACTTCATGCCACGGCACTCCCCATTCTCATTTCAGCAATTCATTTACCAAATGTAGTCACATTAATCATTTAATTTTCAGCTTTCGTTTGTAGTCCAACTTTCTTCCAAATATTAACCTTCATTAATTTCAAACAGTTTAAGTTTTAATTTCCTTCTTTATTAGTTATTAGGCCTCTTCACAAACATATTAAACTTTACGATAAGCATCCCCGACTGTCTTCTAGTTTAAAAAGTGTAATTTCTTGTTGGTATGACCTATCAAGTATTTAAGATTCTGCTAATAATGTGGAAGTGGACATTTGGTGTCACTTTTGTCTCAATAGGTGAGAAGACACATGTGAGAAAGTACTGATGGGTGACCATGCATTGTCCTAAATTTCAGGCTCTGAAAATCTCAGACGACAAAAGAAATTGAAGATCTGATTTCAAGTGCAAGATGATGTAATGCTGCATTATCTGTCCCATACATCGTGGGCACAACAACTCGGCACACTTCTAACCTCCTCTAACTTTTACCCAAACAGTCATAATGTCCCAGACTTAATCATGCTAAATAACGCTGTATCATATTAAAGTCATCCTAATGGTAATACGAGACTTGGCAAAAAGAAAGCTTGTGGTGCCCAGCCCTCGTCTGATTTTCTCATTACTGTATTAACCATCCTTATCCTATTCCATGGCTTGTTGAATGAGAGATTATAATTAAGCGTGCTAAGTAGGCCTCGTCTGTTGCAGAGGAAGGCAAGGATTTTGATTTTTCAGTTGGAAAATTGGGATTCTTCTGATACTTATTTGTCTCCGGCTGATAAAGTTAGAAATTGGAAAATGTAATCCACCTCTGTCTCTGCTCGAGGTAAGAAGGTGGGAAAAGTGAGAGGCTTTTCTCAAGAAACATTCCGTGATTAGTCACGCTCCGTTGCTAAATAACTTAACAATGGAGATGATTTTGTGACTTTATGGGAGACAATGCATAATAATATGGACATGGACAGTTGACAGTGGTCTCGCGAATGTATGAAAAGATATTATTTTCATGGTCTCTGCATTTCTTGGAGCGAGACTGGCTGTAATAAGCAGAATCAAAAGTACGTGGACCGTGCCCTGGATAAACGGTGTGTCACTGGCTGACTAGCATCAACGAACTGCAATTGCAGTTCCTTCCTTTTAAACCTGAAACTATTCGTAGGGTTTTTTAATGTACGTGCATGCTTGGAGGCTTATTTTCAAGTTGAATTTTAAGCAGTTTTCTTCAGCAGTTTTGTGGAATTTAATGTTTACTGATAATGAAGTTCGGTTGGAGCTTGTTGTAATTACAAATTTCTTCTAATTATGTATCTGTGGGGAAGACCTTTTGGACCGGGAAATTAAAGTTGGCTCAGTTCTGTTTTCCAGCCTGACCGACTCCATTGTAATGATTCGACATATGTCAAATTGATACCACCGCCTATTAGTACTTAATAGGGATTCAAGTTCAATAGAACTTGCTTCTAAATCTGTCTGAAAGCTGACGGAAATGATTAGGAAATATTTTCTACCATTTCGATTGGAAAAAGTGGTTCCAACGAAATAGATTCAGCATTCCACAAATCTGTCAAGGGTAGAAGCGTCGTGAATTGCACTTCGGTTTGGTCGGCTAAAAGTAACACACTCTTCCAGAAGATTTCCTCTCATGAAGAGGACTCGAAATCGGCCATACTATTCTCAACGAGGAGACAGCCAACCGTAAAATAATAGCCTGGCAGAACTAACAATTTTGTGCTGACACAGCAGTTGATTCAGAGTTGACTTACTGTAGTACATAATATTTGGTGGTGTTACAATGTTGGCAGTAAAAGGGAAAGGGATAAAAAGAAGTCAGACCCAATAAGCTATCATGCACGGATGACATTTTCCAATTTTCAGACCATTTATCTTTATCTCGCAAATCAAATATCCACCTCGAACCAATTCAAGGCTGGAAGGCAACAAAATATTACTTTTATTCCACATTAGGATCAGTATGTCCGATTAAACCCTTCGAAGCGTCTTGTCGAAAAGCTCATTTGAAAACCTGCTCAGCTAAGAAATACTCGTAATGCACAATTTGTCGTGGATGCATTCCTCCGTGGCGTCAAAAATCTGTCATCCGGTCTCATTTTTCCCCCAACAACTTCAGTCTCTGACAATTTAAGATTCGTTATGAAAAAATCCTATTATGATTCTCCTCTTATTGTCTTGAATATTTCATTTCAATGGAAAAGATTTATAATTTCTAAGCTTTCACCAAATGTATTTGGTCGAGCAATTCTGCATCATTTGGGTTGGGCCTTTTGTTTTGTAGCCCTGTTTATCCTGGGAACACGAGCAGGAACGGTAAACGAGATCTCATGGCCAATGAGCCGTGGCAATAAATTAATCTAGTCAATACGAAAGGGTTTGCCGTTTGTCTGTAGTTGTCATTACAGTTCTGCTGGTTTGGGATTGCATTAATATTAGCTGATTCATTAATACAACAGGATGATAGGATGATGAATTGATGACTGGGTTTATTCATTGAGTTAATACAAGCCATATTTTGTCAATTATTCTAAAGAACCAAATCAACCCTAAACGCTGTATTCGGATTGAATCGTGAATGGATCAAAATGTGTTAATTTTCCTACAAACAAGAATACTTTTCGCAACTTGGTGGATATTCGTCACGATTCTCACGGCATTCTACACAGCAAACTTGACTGCCTATCTCACTTTGTCAAAGGTTCCAATCCCTTACGACAACCTACAGAAAATCGTGTACAGGTCCTACTGGATTACAAGAAAAGATGATACCTTGCAAGCAGTGATTACAGCTTCAGAAACGAATGGCTCATACGGAAGGGTAAATTATATCAAAATTAATTAATTAATTAATTAAAGTTACTGTAGAAGAATGTTTATGTTTTTTATAGGAAGGTTACTGGTGGCCAGAATTCGAGAAGTTTAGATACAAGTACGGTTCATACCATGAGTTCATGGATGACTCTTAGAGTATACAATATATAAATAAAGATATTTATATATTGTATACTCTAAGGCATGACTATCCGGAGATGATTGAGAAAGTTCGACGAAATAGTAAGTAATTGCTCTAACTTGTAGGACCGCATTGGTTAATGAAAGGCATTGTAAAATTCAAATGTGTTTGTGGAATTACATAGAATATTTGCTCCTGGACGAACAAAGTCGAGTGGAAAGGATCATTTACAGGGATTTCAGATATCAGTCAAAGAAGAACACGCCTCTGCATAAGCGATGTGCATTCATCATGTCAAGGAAACCTGTGCTTCGGGTACCGTATGGATTTGCAATTCCAAACAACTTACAGTACAAGAAATTATTTGACCCGATGTAAGCAACTTACTTAATTCTTAATAAAATACTTAATCTAAGGTTATTCTATTTTTTGTAACTTAAAGTTAATATAAATTTCTGGACTGCAGAATGGACAAGCTTACGAAAGCTGGGTTATTTGACTATTGGAAACGGCAAGACTTGCCAGTGAAGGATCCTTATTCTGCAGATTCTGATTTCTGTGAGAGACAGCTCCGAAATGGAGATATGGAGTTTAACCTACATAAGACCTTACTTTGTGGATCTGGATACTTGCTTGCATTCATATCCTTCATCTGGGAATGCATGCACAAATTTATTTTCAACCGAAAGAGTACGATATTTACGTAATGTATCCTCATAAATGATGTTAGAATTATTCTGATGAGTGCTTCTCGATTGATCACAGTCAACAACTGGTACCGGCAGAAAAACCACTCGGGGTTTACAAAGGCAACTTGCCTTGTCCGACAAGTTCTTGAAGAATATTAACTACGTCGTAATGAAAACCCCAGATGGGAGGACTCGACTTGTCCCCCAGGGACCAGGGAGATATCTTGCAGTAATCTCCCTGGTCCCTGCTTGTCCCCAAGCAGGACGGGCTTCAGGCTCTTCAACCCGTGTACAACCCAGCCCCTCCGATATTATATATGTTTTAAATGTTTTTGTTACTGTCAAAAGATGACGCTAACAATCCTATCAACTGAAGGTGCTAATATTTCGAAAGACCAGAAAAGGTCAGTTCCAGTAGCTGACGCAGCAGCAGCAGGTCAACCCCAACCTCAAAATAATAACGCTGCAGCTTCAGCGGCAGCTCAACCCCAAACTCCAAAAGACAACGCTGCAACTGCAACTGCTACTTCAGGGACACCAAATTCCCTGCCAGCCACAGCGGTCAATGTAGCCGAGGCTGCAAAAGCCAATACGGATAACCCAAGTCCAGCCGAAGATGCAAAAGCTGCCCCAGCCACAAATTCAGATGCAGCCAATGCCTCTTTGAAAACGCAGTCCCCACTTGCGGACTCACAGGCAGCCGTTGATGTTCAGAAACGAAGTAAGCTATTCATAAACCATTCGAATACTAGTAACTCCCTCGGGTTCAGAAATTACTTATATCAATATTGACCATTTATGGTGTTTTTTTTGTAGAGGTGCTAAGGAGAGGAACTTATTGAAAAAAACTATAAGGATGAACAGGACATGAAGCGACTTATGGTCAAGATCGTCCAAGAAGAGGTGCAGATGAAGAAAATGCTCTCAAAAATTGAGAAACGTAAGTGTTAGCAATATTCAGTGAAAACCCTATAACTTATTGATCTCATATTTATGTTACGACTGTTTCTTTAGTCGAGAGGCGGAACGAGAAAAAACACCACCACCACAGAAATATCGAAGATTGAAGAAATTTAATTT